>JWZT01005673.1:9561-37578 GCA_000827895.1 Thelohanellus kitauei | reverse complement strand
TCGTACTTAAATGTTGATATATTTGAAAAAAAAAATTCCATTTTATATCCAAATCGAGAATGTTGTAATGGTTAATTATTCTCCACATATATCTGAATATAAGGCCGCATGACAATCTGAATACAATGGAATTTATAAATCCACATGTGCGTAGATAAAAAAAATGAACTATCTGATCATTACGGATATATTTTAGAATTACATATTTTTAACTCACCTTTCAAATTCGACCTTCGAATTCACATGTCTCATATCAGGAATTATATTTAATTTCAGTAAAAATGGAAATGCGTACAATTTTAAATGTTGATATATTTGATAATTCTTAGAAAACTTCCATCTTCAAGCGTCGGAATATTCTTATTTTTAGACAACCTTTCGAAAGGGTTCGATCAATATCGGAAATAAAAAATATGTCAGCAATTAGAAATGTAATCCATGTAAATAAATAAATCATAAATTTATTTCCTGTCCTTGAATATTGACACAGTAACTGACATACACAGAATAAAAAATATGATAACATCTGTGTTATTATTCATAAATATGGCCAGATTATATCAGGAAATGAACTTAATCTCCAAAATATAACATGAGTTCTATTTTAATATTCATTAATTAATAAATTGCGCCAAAGACTGAACTATATAATAATCTTTAAATAGCCTGTTTCCCACACCATTAAATCCATTTTTAAATTGTTATTTGTTTATTTTATTATCAAAACCATATTCGTTAAAGCTTTAGAATTATTCATGTTCGATTTTATTTTTTCTTCGAATATAACTCGCCCAAATGAACTCGTGCGTAAGCAGTTGATAAAACCCATTAGATAAACATCTTTAATTAAATCTTGCACAAAACCATCTGCGCTAAAATATACCAGCCATAAACCAATATTACCATATATAATAAACTGTTTTATAGAAGAAATCTGACTAGAGACAACAAATATAAAATTATGATCTTTCGAGTTAAATAAGGTCTCCAATATTTGTAAGTATTCTGAGAAATATGAGAGATCAATGCAAAATACATGAATGACAACATCGTCAAATAGGCAAACAAATATCCAAATCAAGATTTTGATGCCCGTGTTAAAGGCCTCAATAACCAATCTACCTAGATCTTGGATTGATATATTTTCTATATATGTAGGAAATATTTTTGTTTATTTGACAGTATCAGTCTTCATTAATAAAGAAATCTTATCAAAGTAGCTCTTATTGACTTTCAAGAAGAGCTCAACTGGGTTTTATACCCAAGAATCAATTATTAGATGTGTACCGTTTGTTTTGAAATGAAGAACGGTTTAGATGGTATGTATGCCGATTTTAATTCTTCGAATGCGCTGTATTAATGGTTTTTGCATTTGATATATCCTGCGCTTTAATATCATTTTCTCATCTAATACAATAGGCATCATTGATTATGCCTGTTGATAAATCATTCACATTCAGATTTTGAATTTGTAATTTAAGTTGGAAAATAGTGGTGATTATGATAAAGAGTGATGCTTGTGAGAAGCATTTGGATGACCAAAGTATGTTACCACACCCATAAATAAGAATGTTATGTATTATTGTATTCAATAAATATTAATGCCTGTGAGGTTTTTATCTTATAAACAGTTATGACCCCGAAGTCAACACAGTCTTGTAGCCATAAGAGAACCGAACGAGTATTTATAGAATGTACTTTGATCTATTTGTGTGTAGGTAAAAATCATGTAGGATGAAAATATTAAAAATCCCACGAGGAGGAGTGTGAAAATTGAAAAATATGTCCCAATTGATTATATTTAGAGTGAATCTTTTATGTTTTACAGAGATGGATTCTTGCATCATATGAACGTACTATGTTCAAAGAAATATCAGCATTTTAGATTTCATAAACAATAAAACATTTTTATTTAGTGTTTTGGCTCCTTCCCTACACAACGTTGGTTGACGCCAATCCACGTGAGAATTTTCGGCATCCTCAGTATTCCATCGTTTGTTCATTTATTTATAATTAGTAACCATTAGCTACCATATGATGAGTGATCATTTATTTATCAGGTGTATCATAAATATTTTTGATTGCGGAACACATCTGTATTGCGCAGGCTAGTTGTCATAAATCTCATCAATGGTCAAAGTTTCGACAGTGCTTTTGTTCATGGCCAACATCGGTTTTAGTATTGGATGGAAAACTATCGACATCGAATATCGCAGCGCTGATTTTCAAGAATTCAGTTTGTTCAAGAGAGTAAGTGTAGAATATATCGATAGGTGTGCGATCGTTTGCTGAATGGCTTGCTACAAATACCAGACCAGCACACTGGCAAGTTTCGGAATTTGACCGAATACGAGACTTCTCTGCTTACGAGAGACAACGTAACCATGGTCAAATCGCTAAGCTCATCAGCCATACATCTGATGTTTGAGGTAAATATCATTTTACGTAAGAGCTCTCCAGCTAATTACTGGAGTTTGTTTACACTACGGTGTTGGAACGAATGTCCGTACGCATCACTTTACGTTGAAGTTACAGCAGATGAGGCCCCAGAGCCACAAATAAAAGTGATCTACTTTAGAAATCGACCAAAACCGGGTTTGGAGATTTGAAATACTAATCTGCCTAATTTTGCTTTAAATTATGATATTTGCGTTATCATGTTTATTTTTACGTATTGTTACACATAATTTCATTCACAATTATCTGTAATGACGTTTTCCTTACTTAGAGATAAATTTTTTTACTTTTTAAAGCGTCATTCTCAGATCACATTGCGCATGGCTGATGCTTAAAACAGACACAGCTAGCTTTCGAAAAAATATTGCCAAATGTGTATAAAACATCGAATTACTCACAACGACATAATTCCTATTCTCGAATATTCTCATTTTTTCTAAATTTCTGAATGTACAAACACTTAAAATTAACGAGTTGGGTTGATCCTACGATGCGTCGATGTTCTGTCATTTTTTTAATCCTTGACCTTTAATAGAGAATACTGTAATAATATATTCCGTACACGGGTTTATGAGTTAGAAGACAGCGTTTCCTTTATCTTAAACTAAATCGTTCGTTGATTAAACTAGATGCATCTGTGTGGTATCATCTAGCATGGCTTTTATAAAATAGCGAGAGCGAACCGCCTTTCACTCCTTTTTTGAATCTCTTTTTCAAATATAATCAACAAAATTTAAATGAGAGGTTGTATTATTAAATCTAGAATCTATTTGAAAATTAATGTTGATAATGGAATATAATCACTGTGAATCTTTGGACAAACCAGTCGAATATCCAAGTCATAATTGATGGAATAGCAAGGGGTGAGAAGTTGATCGTTTTGTTTATTTTTACAAACTAACTCATCTTAAACATTTTTATAAACCTGAATTTGAGCAGATTAATTGTAAACAAGTGAAAACAAATTTATATTTGATATATCTACATAAATATTCATATATATATTCATCAATTTACGGTTATTACAATGTATGCTGACCCCTAGTATTCTCTAACTTTTAAATGTGAAGGAATACGGAAATGTTAGTTTCTTGTTCCGTTTTGAGTTTAATACTATATAACACCATTACATGGCCCGAAATGATGGTATCTTTACCAGACACAATTTTACTTATAAAACATTCGCTACACAAAATTATGACACCAATCGTTAAAATACACCTATTACAAATCAGGATGCATTTGAGCGATAGCCTTAAGAAGAGTTATAATGTCGACTTCTTTGCCCTGGTTATTAAGGGCATGAATTGTGGATACGTTTGTAAATAAAGATAACCTTTTTTTCAATATGATAATCAAAACAAATTTCCGTACGTCGTTTTGATTCCGATGATTATCGCAGATTCATCGTCAATCCAAATGTGTTTAACGCAAAAATTTTAAGAAGAGACGACATTCTCCTTGGTTGTCAAATCGTAATTTCTGGAATCAAACATATAATTGTATTGATAAAAAGAAATAAAAATATTCTCAAAATTTGCTTTTAAACAAAATAAAACTCAAAGATATTTGAAAAAATACAATAGATAAAATATATTCTCTCTTTTTGAATTATTGAATGAATCACATATTCAATGTTTATTAATACATTTATAAATCTCAAGAAATAAATCCTATATATTTAGAGATAATTTTAGGAATTGTAGTTATAATCTCCAAATAGATTTCTTATATTTAAGTCCTCTAACTTTTTTGGGACATCACAAATATAATAAAGACCTGGCATTTGAACTAGTTTGAATAAAATGCAACAATTTATCAATATTTTTGTCGTTGAATTCACAAAAAATTATCCAATATTATTTGTGGTGTTCAAACTAGATTATTAGATCAATTTGGTCAATTCCATCATGTTATCTAAGTCAGAGACCTACAGTGGAGAAAAAAATCGAAGGTCTATGCTTAGATTTAGATTTTAACCACCAACATAGAATTCATCCTTTCAATTTTTGACAAATATTAGATTCTACATCATGTAACTTTCATGATATTATAATTAAAATACAGATTCTCAAAGAAAAAAAGGACAATTTGACATTCATTACAACCATTTAAATGAAATCTGCATATTTATTGTTTTGTCAATTGAAATTTTAATTTTCAAACATATTTCTTTTGTAATTATGGAGTGCGATATAAATCTATATGTTTCAAAATCTATTCAATTTATTTAGACTGCCATCTACCTTGTGAATTCTATCATTAAATGAAATTTGACATCATATAAATTTCAGTAATACAGCCGCAACCTAACTCGATAGGTTGAATAAGCTTCGAGAATTTCGTTTCAAAATCGTTTGATACATTTTTTAATATGACGTCATAGTTGCTAAATTGTCGGAAATATCAGCGATGAGTATCTGACGAGATTTCTGTTTGCGATTCCAACATAATATCAATTTATTAACACAGACAGCCTTGTTGATGCTTTTTGCCATGGCGAAGATTCTAGATTTACATATGAATATTTATACAATATGGCTTAACATTAACATACGTTACTTTTGTATTACAATTTTTGAACATTAATGAATATAAGTGTTTTTATTCTCTTGTCGATGTTTTAATATTCCTAAATAGCTGAATCGGCTTTCTTTTATCATATATCGATATTGTGCAGCTGTTACAGATAACGTGATTTCACATAAAGACGTAAAAATCAAATTCATCCATTGCATTTCCGATCTTCATAGGTTATCTTTAAGATATTTTTCTGTTGGATCAGATAATTTTTAGTATTGTTAATGATAAACGGTTTGAATCGTTGGAACTACTTCAAAAGGATAGAAACGGACCTAGGTTTATTCAAGTATTTAGAGTATGGTAGCTGCTAATAATTGATTGTATGACGCGGAATATATAAAGAATAAAAAATATTTATGGTTTTTTAATTACTTTTGAAATGAAATGTTAAATTTAATGATTTATCATCAACTCCGAATTTTATGAGTGCAAATCAACGATTAGAATGGTGAATAATTTAAATGCTATTTTTGCTCAAATAAAAAAGTGAGGCATTTTATCATGAAGCCCTGTATCTCTGATATTATTTCCAAGAATCTACTATTAATTTTACCCAGCTCATTTAATAAAAATTAAGGAATTGTAAGTAATTATAAAATCTAAGCTGATAGGATATCATTCATGTCGTAGCTATTTTTTTATACATTTATATCGTACTCATCATTTTAATACCTTAGATTATAATATATTAATTATGCGAGTTGATAAAAATCATTCGAATACTAATATTGTTAATGTAGAAATGTATCTTCAAAGCACAGAAATGTTTGTCATTTTGCACGTAGTTTGGTTATTGTATTCTTTGTAAAATGAGATTTCGTCTGTTTAGTTTTCAGGCTACCTGTTGAGGATTCGTGAAAGAGATAAAAATATAGCTATATATTATCCGACTTTTATAAATTCTTAAAAAGCATGTTAATGGAAATGTATAATTATGGAAAAACCTAGTAGTAATAATTCATGCGGAAATTTGTTGCAATCATGTTATCGCTTTATGCAAAAGATGTTGTGCATCTCACAGAAACAAACCATTTGACCAAAGGGTAGGAAAGGTTAAGATGATGAAGGTCAAAGAAGGCATCTTGGCTATAAAGCAATGGCTGGATCATATTTGGCACTTTAATAATAGGTCGTTTGATATGTTTTTTTTATTTTTAATGATTTGTCGTTAAAAAATAAAAAGGTTTCACTATTCCGTCATCTGAATGATGAAAAAAGATCTGATTTCGTGACCTAGCGCAATGGTAAATGTGAGTATTGTTTCCCACAAAAATTTTATGCATTCTGGAGTCAGATTTTGGGAATTAGAGCACATTCAGTGATGAAATAAAACACAAAATGAATATAAGGAATGATGTCGTCTAGTATTGATGGTCAGAAAATGTAATTTATAATACATCTGTTGTCAATTTCATTGAATATTTGTTACAAATTACAAATCTGAATAATGAAACTTAATCAATAGATGGCTTTTTAAAAATAGGGCGTGTCTTAGCATTTATTATGTGTTATTTAGGATTCAAATCCAAGGCATGTCACCGCAGGATGTGCTCTTTCGTTCTCGTAAAGTTCATTATACATAGCTGTGTGAATGTCAATAAATATACTGAAAATGTAAGGTCGGGATAATTGCTTTGAGACGGTGATATCATTTATGACATAGAACATCGAGTTAATAAATCATTGCTTCTCCCTCTTGCCTCATTGCCTCGCATAATATATTTCAAAAGGATCCTAAAAACTTTTTACGTTGTTTTAAATAGATAAAAACGTGTTCTGCCGAATTTGACAATTCTAAACGAATGCCCTATCAAAGAAATTTTTGCATCAATTTTAACAATAAATAATGAACCACAAAAGATGCGTCATTAAGATTTTCAAAGAAAATTTAGATCTAAAACCTTTTCAATTTTTCGATCAATCTAATAATCCCTAAAACCAATTTTATAAAAATAAACCTAAATCGAGATAAGTATATTCTATGCCGTACATATATTATCATTAAATTTACACTTTTTGCAGTTAATTTTGAAAATTATCAAAAGAATCAAAATTGAAAGCACAAAAATGACTTTACGACCAGTCGACCCAATACGTTTGCAATTAAGTAAGATCTTGCGATCGATATAATAAAATTTGTAATCAAATTAATAATCATTGCAACCAACTTTATAAATGTCGAAAATCAAAATTTGAAACACGAAGACGATCATATACCATTTCATTATGTATATTCTGAATTTTAGGTTTTTTTCATATTCTCATGAGCTGGTATGTTTGAACAGTTTAAACACAATTTTAGGCCAAAACAGAATAAAATTGTCTATTTTAATGACGAGGAGGATGATGTTGTAAAATATTAACTAATGCATGATGAATACTCCATTTATTCGATCTCAAATTTCGAGACGTTATCAATCGATGTTCTTATTTTAAAAATTCTCCTAATTTTTAGGTATTTATTAAGCACACATCACGTGTGGCTGACTCCTTATATCCAAATCGATATTGCACATCGATTAAAGCGTTCTAGTCTTTTAGCTCCTATCTATATTTTGATTCATTTGAACTCTATGGCTCTTATTACGTTGGGTAATGTCCAATATTTTTATATCCTTTATGCTAAAAACTCTCAGTTTTATTACTTCTATCAAAAGTGTCCACTGCTTAACGCAAACATGTATCAGTTTGCTTCGATATGTTCTATTTTTCAGTTTATTATTCAAATTATCTTGTTTTTTCGAATTTTGGGGATTGCCTGATCAGATAAAAGTTTAATAAAATAGATTTATAATATAATCCGTGTAATAAATTGAATATTTAAGACAACTTTTATTAAGTTAATCGAAAAACCGTATGCATGAACGTTCTATAAACAGTCCTCAGAATTATCAATATATATCTCTATAAATAGTAATGAGAATGACATGAGTAATACATTCTACGAAATACCAGATTATATCTTGATCATGATTGCAATTTAGGTGATTAAGCCCTAATATTTCTAGATGATGAAGTTGTATCTAATATTTTTTGAATGTTTACACTTTTTAATATCAAAAAATATAGATAAATGAAGAAATAAGATAAAATATATCTTTTACTTCAACTAATGGTAATTTAAAAAAAATGTATAGGTGAGAAGAAAGAAAATGCTATTGGGATAAATGTAAAAATTATTGAATTTATCAATTTCAATTACGTTATTACTGGTAACAATTTATTTAGATACAAAGATGGTGAACTAGATTATCCGCAATAGATTTTTTATATAAATTAAGAGCCTATTCCCCTAAATAATTTAAAAACATGCACTTAGATGCAATTCGATAAAATTTATTTAAAAGGTGCAAATATATATAAAAATCATCAGACAAATGAATATGCATAACTATCAAACGTGATATACTAAAAAAAATATTTTGTTGCTTTCTAATAGTACCACGAAATTTAGGAGTATCTTTGTGCCTCAAATTTCTTTTTCTATTAGTTGGTTTACAGAAAACTAATTTTCAGCACGCATGTGTCATTTAATTGACCAACAAAACATAAATACATATAGACAAAGAAATCATTTTATTCATCGTATAATTTAGTTTCTAACCAAATAATTTAGCCGATTAAAATTTTGTATTTTGTAAGTGGATAAATTGAACTTCGGAATTCTAAATTGAGGTAATTACTGTTCACCTAATGAATTTTTTTGTTATAATTAATTGTTAATTATGTAGTGTTCAAAAAAAGACCAGTGACAGGACATTGACTTTATTCGAACGCAACCCTTCCTCAAATAAATGTTATTGACTTCAAAAATAGATCAAACCATATATTCAGGAATCATTAAATTGTTCTTCTTAACTTACATCAACTTTACATGTTTAATTTTGAATAAAACATAAGATAGAGATCTGACTCACTCAATATTTCATTCATAGCTGTTTAACTTACCTCAATCAAAATATATCCTCGAATAGATGTCGCAAAAATTTTTGGAAAATTCGAATTATGAAACCCAGAACGGAGAGTTCAAATGGCTTACAAATAATTTATAATACTTGTAAAATTGCTTGATTACTATTCTAAAAAAACAAATTAATAAAATATTTTAAATGTGTCCATTTTACAAATTAATTGAATAATCTTTGTGAAATTTATTATAAAAGATATTTTAAAATGGAGGGTGTTGATTTGAGTCACAACAAATCTTAAACAATAAATATTTAATTTTTTCTAATGAATCACTTTTTACGTCGTCAATTACGAACATCCATCGGGTAATTGAACAAATTACATGTCCCTATTTTGTTAATTTAGAGGTAATATCTTCATCGATGACAGTAGTACACTAATCCCTGCTATGTATCTATTAAATATGGAATATATAAGTTTATTCGCAGCATTATTTGTCATACCTACTCAACATTTTGGGATGAAAGCATCTAAATGCATTGAGTGACCTCAGGTGCTTAGGCCTTCAAATTCAGTTGTATGTATTTTTCTAATCAAGAGTACAATCCACGTTAGACATTGGAATCACCAAATAGAATTAAATGAGAACGGACTAATTGTGATCATGAAACACTTTCATCAATATGATTAAATGCCTCTGATTCATTCACTTTTGTTTCCAATGATTATGGATTCACATTTTCAAAGTACTCGATGATTTGGAATTGAAACGACGTGTATTTAACCAGAATCATATCGATTCAAGATTATATGTTTTGCCAATCAGATATTAACTCATGATATTTTTATTTAAACGCCGATTTGCGAATTTCGTATTATCACACCTATACAAAATGATCTCAAATAAAACCTCATCCAAAATCTGCAAATTACGTATCTAAACTTGTTTTGCAGAACAACAAATCAGTAAGTATATAAATATTATCATTAAAACAATTAATTAACATAATCGTTTTAAAACGTATCAAACATTTTGTTTCAATTATTATTGTGCTGATGAAGTACATCCGAACTTGAATTTATATGCATGAACCCGTCTCAAATGACATTCGCAACTACAATGTGCTTCCTGAATCCTAGAAGAGAGATATTTTGAGTAATTTTATAATTTTTGCAATTTATAATCAGTGTCAAAATAATTCATGCAATTATATTTGATTTAATTAAAAATCGTCATAGATCTATTATCATACATTAATATTTTATATATTTGGCAATTTAAAAATTTATTAAAAATTTTATGGGTTTAAAACTGAAATTAATTTATACTGGCATTATCGATTTGAGTACAATTAAGCATTGACGAGCACTTATATGACTAAAGATTGGCAGTTCATGAATTATTTTCCATTGTCATCGGTAGTTATCGTTGTTAAATTGATAGCTATTTTAAAAACATCGAAAATATTTACTCTGTTGGATTAATTAATGAATAAGCATTGACTAATTCTCGTATAAATTTTCAAAATAATTCATCTATTTTTCTCATAATTTATCTCTCTACAATTATAGGTATTAACTGCGAAACGTGAAATATATCGATTTTTTGCTGATAGTACCATGGTTTTCGTATCTTCAAAATACGCAAGTTGTGCATGTGTATTTTTCTTCAATTTACTTTAATTACAAGAGTTCATAAATTGTTTTATGTTTGAATGACATGAATATTTAGGCACCCTAAATTTTATTCATAATATTATAGATATATTGCAAAACAGAATATTTATTTCAAATAAACTTCAGCTATACAATTGTAAAAAGATTCTGATGTGCTCGTCTGTCTAATGCTGAAACATTGTTGATTTACAATTATCGGTTTTATCATCAAATATATTTGATATCTGTTTTTGTGATAAACTCGATATTTTATCATATAATTCTAGTTTCAAAATAATCATACATAGTAAATTATTCAGTCTAATTGATTTACATTGTCAGAGACCATAGCTTGTCTTTGGAAACCTTCAATAGATTGAATATTTGTTTTTAGACACTACGTAGAGTACATGAAGATATATTGGACACAATAGACAATCGAATGTCTGTTAAAGAGCACATCTATTATATAATTAATATAACAAAATAATTTTCAAAATGATTTGATGGGTTTTTCTTCGAATATCACATAATAAAAATCCATCTCAGACATGAATTCATTTCTGAATTATAAAAAAAGAGAGTTTCGTTAGATCTATAAATTTTTTATGTAAGTTACATTTTTGAATTAAATAAGACATACCAATGAAATTTCCATCAATAGATTGGCAGGATACTTATAATGATAATAAAATCAATTAATGATTAAAATTATATCAAAAATAGCAACTCTTGGCATTATGATCCTCTTTTTCAATCAATTTCTCTCGTTAATATTTTTCAAAGATTTCCCGTAACCAATCCGAATTTCATAGTTCACTAACACCAATATACGTTAAACTTTGGTCTGGTTCAATCCGGTTATACGCACACATTACTAAGGGCGTGCATGTAGCTATACATATTAAGATCTGGCGACTAAACAATGAGGATTTAGTGCATGATTTGTTCTGTTTAGAGTCTGTACACATAACGATATTGAATGTATCATACTTAATCAGATATCATTTCATAATTAAGAGCAAAATATCATCACATTTCAAATCACTTTAGCAATTTTTTGTTATAATTTATCTTTGATTCCCAAAACGAATGGATGAAATTATTTAACAATCCATGTGTTTTATCAATTTTTATGTTTTTAGACAGTTGAATATGAAACTTAACAAATATGCAAATTCACAAAGCGGCAAATCGATGTAAACATACAAGTAAATCGCTCTGCTAGAATATCCTAAAATAATCTGTGCCTCTCTATCATTATTTATTTCAAAACAATGGAAACTTATTGCAAAACGAAAATCGTCATTTATTTAGAAAAATATGACAATTTATATTTGATTGATATATTGAATAATGTTCGGTTACAAATCAGGAGTATCTAGATTTGTGTTTTGATTCTGCTAAATCTGATTAAAACAAATGATACTGATAAGATAGGATTGACGTGATTTTTGAGATTTAAATCTACACAAATATGGATATTGAGATATTATATAGAATCATACTGACATCAACTATAATATTAAAAAAAGGTATGGGGTATTTATTAGTTTCAGAGATAACTTACGATATAAGTTTGTTCAGACATTCTGAAGAAAATAAATACATTTATTGCAATTCGTATATTTTATAATTTTGATCATTTTTGGGATATACTAATAAACAAATTGATTTATGAATAGCTTATATTAAACATTGCGTATTTCATGAGGTAACAAAACGATGAATTTCGGAATTCATTTAATATAAAAACATTCCGGAAATAAATGTTCAAATATTGATATATTAACTTAAACGACATTAGGCGCTAAAATAATTTTCAGATAAAATAGAGATATTTTATCTATAATTTTGATAATTTATTGTTGTTTTAAACAAATTCGATGNATTCGTAATCAATAGATATACTAAACTTGAGCCAGGGGTTTGCATTCCCTAGGCATATCATATAATTCAAAATGAGATCGAGGCTGATGTTTGTATTTCTGAAGGATTTCAAATTTTATTCAACAGAATATTCGAACAAGATACTATTCTTGTCGATTGTTGATTCGTTTCTTTTCGAGTTAGATTATATCGGCAATCCCTTGCTGATATTAGAAAAACAAAATTTATCGATACCTTAATCGATTAATCGGATGTTTCCACTGTCAGTAGACCTTGTAAATCATGACATATATTATTTCCCGGTCATATATTATCTGTTTATAAACATAAAGACCAGACGTTCTTTAACAATGATTTGTTTGAATTCGGGTTTTATATTTCATCGAGCGAGATTGATCATCACATGAATTTATTATTGATTCTAGACTCAAGCCACGGTTTGTTTGTAATTTGCATGAAAACTAATTTTTCGAAGTTATTGGCTCAAAATGTCACCGATTTCGAGTATTCACCAAATAATCTGTATGACGTTTCTAACCTCAGGTCCATTTCATTTGTAAAGCATGAACAAATCTGCATTTATCGATTGTATTCCCACATCCAATGCTTTCAAACTGATTTCGATGTGAAGAAGTTCGTATATACTGAAGATATCAACTACTATCGGTTACTTCTTAAGAATCAGACCCTGCTACTATACGAAGGAACAGATATACCATCAACAATCAGACAAAAGGTAGTTTACTCTAAGTATCTCTGAATTTTTTTAATTTTGCTCTATTTAATCAAAAATTGTGACTATCGCTATTTTTCAAAAATTTTATGGCTTATTTTTGGAAATCTAGACATTCTTAATTTCAACAGTATACAAGTCAATTAACAAATAAAATATATTTCTATATAATTTTCAAACTAAATGGTGAAAAAGATGAGAAATGCATCAAAAAACTACAAGATAACTTTTTGGTATTTTGCGTCAATTCGGGCATGTATTCTAAATTTTCAAATGATTTTTACTTAAAATAATCTAGATATTATTCGTATTTTCGTTACCTGAGTATTTCATTAAATTGCCAAATATTTTTATTTCATTACTTACGTGTTTAATGGAATCATATCTTGTACAAACTGTATACAAGCTTCGACAAAATCATGACACCTGTATTTGACGTCACGGTTTGTATTCTCTAAGTAAATATATAATTATGAATAAATATTCAATACTATGAGGCTGTGAACTATCTTTTAAATATTTATTTTGAAAATTATCAATGACCCTCTATTAGATTGTTATTTTTTACTTCTGCCAATGATTTAACATATTGTCAACATATGTGATATCTGTATACAGTATACATCATCTAATTTTCTCACTGTGTATTTTTGGCCGTAAATAATTTTCATTAAATTTTGACTAGAATTACGATTTGAGAATATTTCTTACTTTTCGTTTTCATTTTACTTTTCATGAGCGAAATAAACAATGAAATCCAAATGAAGCACTGGTCTTTTCGTTTAAGAAAAGAAAGACATTTTCGATTATCTTGAATAAAAGAAACCAAAATCTGTCAGATAATCTGTGCATGAGTTTAAATGTCTTTATAATTAGGTATATCTGCTAAATTAAAGTGACTATCAAAAAGCAGCTATAAACATTATAGAGTTCGTCCAAATAGATCCAAACATATAACTGTACATCATTAAAAATATATTTGAACAATTATAAAAAATGTTTGAAAAACTGCCTAAATAGTATTTTAAATGAATCCAATCCGAAAAATGACATTCAGCTCTTACATAGTCAAAAAAAATCTCAACTTAATATTAACGGGACTCAGCCAATAGAAAAGAATTTCTCGATAACTCGGGTATTCTCTAGATTGTAGACATTTTAAAAAATTTTATACTTCATTTTTCAGTCAAATCAGATATAGTTGAATATAATTATTTGCAAAAGCTATATGAAACGTTTATTTCTGGGTAATGTGAACTGAAATCTAATTTCTAATGATATTTTAAGATTAATGGTTGGAACTCAAATAGTCACCATTTTTTGTTCATCCTCTCAATTTGTTAACACTGTCTATTTTTCTGTTTTTTAAAATCGTGTCCGTTTATAGCTGAAAGCTATACAGGGTTTACAGTGCATGAAATTTAATAGGTTATAAAATATAAAGAAAATTTATATATAATATGACTATCTCAGTATGTCACAATACTCGTTCTAAAGCGCAATGACTACATAAATTTTGAGGTGATTATTATCTGAAAATAAAAATATTCGAACGATAAAAATTGGCAGAATATATATAATTATCGTATTCCTCTTATTAATTATGTCATAAAATAACATAATAATTCTTAATATTTATATTGATCAACAACATTTATGATGCGCAATCCGATCGACACCAGTAATACTATAAATTAAATCCGTTGTCAACCTTTCATAATTTAATTCATATAAATATTAGATATAAATGTTTTACTCTAATTAATTTTGTGAAACATTTTTGAAAACATTCGTTTTTGCAACGATGTTTCACGATCATATAAAGTGTATTTGTATAATAATTTTAAACATTTTAACTCCAATCAAAAGAAAAATGAATCTATTTATTCTTATATTTTCGATAAATCTGTTTGTTTATTTCTGATTAAAATATTTTAGCTCGTAATTTTCATCAAACATTATTTTGAAAAATGATCTTAAATTTATAATTATTTTTACCTTCTTAATTTAGTCATTTCTGAAAATTGATAACATTTCTTTTTTCGGAATCATAAAATACAACTTATATTTTATCCAAGACGGAAGTTTTATTCGCATCGATTTACGATATCCGACAAGGCTTGATCTTGTGTCAAATCGAAATTTCTCTGATCTTATTCAATTTCGTTTGGATGTCGTCTATCCAGAACGTATATTGTAAATGAACCAGAAACTAAACAAAAATTGTCAAAGGTATCCAAATATCGTTGCAATCCTCTTGTCAAAACCGAAGACTTTTGTTATGACACAGAAATGGAAAGCCACCCCAAGCATATTTGTGATAAAATTGATTATATCGAATGCTCAGGTGAATATGATAAATATTTAGGGAGATATTGGCCTGGATTCCAATGTGGTAGCTCCGAATGTATCAATAATAATGTGATGTTCAACAGAGTCAAAGGATGTCAAGATGGCTCCGATGAAAAGAATTGTTACAGTAAATCGTGATATCATTAGAAATATGCCAAACGACAGAAAATCTATGCGAGAATCATTATATTTCAAAAAATAGGATGTGTAAAATATTTTGTATTTAAGGTCATGCCCATACATATGATTTCGTTTAGGCTTTAATTGATCATGGTGAAGGCCATAAAAAGATAAACGACTGTAGCAAATTTTTTCACTCCAGACTCTCTTCATATCTTATCATTTGCAATCCTAATATTCGTTATCGTCGTGTTAATCTTTTTGAATATATCATGCATTAAACTCTATATTACCCATCTTAATTTCCAAAAGAAAATCTTACAAAGGCGTAATCAAAAAATTTTTATTAGTAGAACATCAAAATAATTTTTAAATCGATGGACAAAGCCTTTATTTATCAAAAGGTTTTCATTATTTGTATTTTCGTATAATTCTTGTCTGCAATATATACCGATGAAAAGTCGTGCTTTTCACTAATAAATACATTTTCGTATATGAAGTGTACTAGAGAATCAACTGAAAACCCGGATTTCGGATAAATAACAGCTTTGTCATATTAAATGTTGTTTATGAGTCAAAATGAGTCGGATTATATGAATGGTAAACTGAATTCAACAAAAAGGTGCAGTGAACGCTGTGTAAATCTCGGGTAAAAAGAATTATTTTTGAATTTTTCTATGAATAATATTTCTGAATAATTCGTAATGTATGGTCTAGTTTTAATAGTCTTACGAAGAAAAAACGATCAAATACTTGTTAAGGCATGACAGCAAATCAATAAATATTGAGTATCTTGAATAGAAGCAACAACAGATCTTCATAAAATTTGTGTTTAAGTTTAAATACTGTTATTAAAAGAGATATCTGCTAAATCAATGTATTTACCAAAAAGCCACCAACCATTAACGAAAAATCGACAAAATAGATTCAAATCGATAAAAGTACTTCAATTAGATACATAGGGAAAATTATATGAAAAATCGTTGAAAGACAGCACTAATAATATTTCACCGACCAAATTCTGAAAAATGTAACACCAGCTCTTTAGCTGTCAAAAACATCAAAATGACTCGACTAAACGATAATTTAGGATTAACTACAGTTTTTTCTACATTGGGAATCGACAATGAAGTGTTAATGGAATACATAATAGAAAAGTTAAACAATATAATCCTTCATTTTAGCTCATAAGACATTAAACGGAACATATTTATTGACATAAACAATAACAAAGATTTATTAATGGGTGGAATGATCTGAACTCTAGATTTTCATGCTATTGTAACGGTAAAGAAATGATTTAAACTGCATTTAACGGCGATTTAATGCTAACTCTATATTTATCGAGGTTTTCGATAATCTTGTCCAGCAATGTCTGAAAATTAGAGAAGGTTGAATGTATATGAAGACGAGATATGGTTAAATACGTGTCAAATTCAATATCAAAAAATGAGGTGCTCATTATCAAAATTATGTACACTGTTTAAGTTTATTCAATAGTTTCCTCTAATTTCTTATCTCTTTCGATGTCAAAACCCATTTTTATTTCGTGGATATTTTGATAATTTTCAGAAATGTTTTAACTGAAGAAATTTGTGTAATAAAGACTTCCGTATCATGATACTTAAAGTGAAATTCGATATATGTCCACAAATATTTAATTGTCAAAACATCGCATGTCTAAAGATATTTTTAAAAGTCTAACATAAAATATTCTTTTACAATATCCCAAATGATTTATTTTAACATTGGATGTTGTGTGCACATTATTAAGTGAATTATTTGCGTGACTTTATTGAGAGAAAATGTCTGTTTGGCTAACTTAAAGGGTGCATTCGTTAATTTTTAAATTCTGTCAAGTTTTGGCACGATATACAATATTTATACATGATGTAATATATGGCTGATCATTTCTAAGAATCTACGAACAAACTAATCTTTACACGATCCCTTTATTTTTGTTTGTAACGTTTAAATTATCTACAGTTTCTGTGTATTAAATGAAACTGTTTTCGTCAAATCCCTTTAAAAACAAAACGAAAACATCTTTAGATTTATTTTTGTTTGTAACGTTTAAATTACTCAGTTTCTGTGTATTAAATGAAACTGTTTTCGTCAAATCCCTTTAAAACAAAACGAAAACATATGTTGATTTATGCATAAGATCAATTTTTACATCCATTTACTATAAGAATACATTTATTACAGTATATTTTTCAAGATTTTTAAACACGATTTATATTAATTGGGGATTGAGATACTAGGCAGTTAATAATGTTTGTTTATTTCTGAGTCCGACAGGGTTTATTATCCAAGTATAAATATGAATATTTACGTTCATTTGTCAAAGTATTCAAATTTTTAATCAGCCGCATACCCTTAGATTTATTTGTAAAATTTTACATCTTCGCATAAGATAACAGTATTGGTGTTTACATTATTGAAGAATAAATATATAGTAATTTTTGCCGAGTAAACACATTGTTGTCCTAAAACTTAGATCATAATCTCATGACTAATATTTATACATAACAACTACGCATGTATTTTTTAATACAATATGAAGTTTTCGATGTATGTGATCATTAATTTCGTGTTATTTTTCATTTGCCCCCCCCTCTGTATGTTATTTCGATGTCTAAGCTGCCGATTGTAGGTCCAAACAATATGACTGTTTGCGACCTTGATATTGTACTTTTTATGATCTTTAAAACGGGATAGTCAATATTAGGTTTAAAAAGTGTAAAAACTTATCAGATAGCGTTATCGGCTGACATGATAAAGAATATAGAAATATGGGAAACAAATCTTCATATACCTTTTATTGGGACAGCAACTTCGTCATCGCCATAAATATTATTAAAAACAAAATCGAGCGAAATGATTAAATCATAATTTCAAGAGTTACTTTCTATATTCGCGAACGCACAAATGGTAACTTATATATAGACTAAGATGTACTTTATTCCTTCTACCTGAATACTATTTCGCTAAAAATATATGACAAATTTATAACGATACCATATAAATCCATGGCATGTACCCATCAAAGTGAAGGTGACGCGTCATTATATGTCGAGATTTTACATGCTATCTGCAAATTTAAAGCAACAAACCACACTGTAATACTTGGAACGGATTTCTGATGATGTAGTCGAAGAAAGATCCATCCATTCATATTACAACAATAAACCCGGACATAATGATACCAATATCAATTCAAAATCAAATATAATGAAGAAGTTGATGTGCGCGTTTTTGATCCTATGTGTGATTTTATTCATCTCTATCTGTTTTTACATCAAACTCAAACAGATTCAAAATCCTGAAAGAAGTCCACTTTTGCAAGAAAATCGGATAGAAATGAATGCCAGAAATTGGGCATGATATTATAATAAAATCTTATTAATATTTTCATAAATNAAACAAAATCGAGCAAAATTATTCAATCATAATTTCAAGAGTTACTTTCTATATTCGCGAACGCACAAATGGTAACTTATATATAGACTAAGATGTACTTTATTCCTTCTACCTGAATACTATTTCGCTAAAAATATATGACAAATTTATAACGATACCATATAAATCCATGGCATGTACCCATCAAAGTGAAGGTGACGCGTCATTATATGTCGAGATTTTACATGCTATCTGCAAATTTAAAGCAACAAACCACACTGTAATACTTGGAACGGATTTCTGATGATGTAGTCGAAGAAAGATCCATCCATTCATATTACAACAATAAACCCGGACATAATGATACCAATATCAATTCAAAATCAAATATAATGAAGAAGTTGATGTGCGCGTTTTTGATCCTATGTGTGATTTTATTCATCTCTATCTGTTTTTACATCAAACTCAAACAGATTCAAAATCCTGAAAGAAGTCCACTTTTGCAAGAAAATCGGATAGAAATGAATGCCAGAAATTGGGCATGATATTATAATAAAATCTTATTAATATTTTCATAAATAGGCGTTGAACTTAATTGTATGAACCATGAACCATCAGACTGTTTTAGAACTCGGTATCTTTGATTGATCGCTGTAAATCATTGAATGAATGGTGAATTGTCGATTCGCAACACTAAATTTGAGGTTATTTTATGACGTAAATATCCATTTCATACACAAATGTTGAATCATATGTTGAATTTAAGCATTAACTGATAATATTTGACTTGCAACCAATTTTGCATTGAGCGTCCTTGGAATCGTCTTTATTTCGTTACTTTAATATTTGTTAAAGAATGAAAACAACTGTCATTCTTCTAGATTCTTTAAATCCACCATAAAATCACTTACGAGAAATATATTTAGCAGGATGAAAAAGCTCGAAAATTAAAACATATAAACTTAGACAAAAAATTAAAATTAGATAAAAATATATTCTTATACCGTTTTCAGGTATCTAACACATCTTTTATTTGAAAACCCAATTATAAATCAATATCATTATTTTTTCGGTCGTAATTCGTTTATATCTTGTATTATAACTTCAATTTGGATGCGATCGCTTTTTTAACTTTATCCACACTTACGCTAATGGTATGGGTAGCGAGAGAGAATATTATTTATATGCTCGTTATCTACCTTATAAATGAAGAAATGTAATATGCCACATATCCATAATGACAATCAGCAATCATTACGGTCATGATAAGTTGCACTTTGAAGAGGCCTGATATCAGGCTTCAAAATTATATAAAAAGACGTAATAATCGAATATACGCAAGTGTTACAGCTTTTTAATGCCATGTTTGAAATTTCAATAAAGTAGTAAGGTGTGTACTTGATAGTTCATCCCTCAGGTTAAAATGAATATAGTTTAGAATATTTAGCTAGTATTAGCCTATAACTATCATTATTTGTTATTGAATTAAAGAATTTGCAACTGGTTTTATTCCCTGAAGATGATAGTCATGCGTTGAACAATTTATCGTGATCTATTCGAATTCTATTCTGAATATGCTTTAATCGGTTTAAACACCCTCTTTGACCCAATGGACGCAAAAAATTTCTGATAAGATCTGCAATTCTATATGAAACTGGACTCTAAGAATTCACTCCATGATATGATCATGATAATTATATAATGCAGATAAATATTGCTACCATATTTTTAGATTCACTAAAGTTTGTAATAGCAGAAAAAGAATGATATATATAAAACAGGGGTACCTTCTATTTTTCCTACACCTATATGTATTTAAAATTTGTCAAAAATCTACATACGATCATAGATTCAAAATTGAAAATTCGGTCAATGTTAAAAATCAAATACACTCGGAGAGAAAAGAACAATAATCATACAGCTTGGTCTGACGAGAATATATTCTAGATATCATCATAGTATGTATTTATGATGGGCTGAGGTTTATGTGCCAAGTTATAATATCAGACAAGATAATAGAGATCTCCGTGTTGATGCATATTATGGAACTTTGATAGATAAAATTGCAGTTGAATCCACTACAATTAACCGAATATTAATAATGTTGAAAATTCAAGAGTCATTCATGGACCCCTATCCATTCATATTCGTGATAAATATATCATAGCTGAATAGACGGGAACATATAATAAATAATAATTTCATCAAACATTACTGTTTTTCGGAATAAATGCAATAATCTATCTTTGAGGTGTTTTAGAACTGGGTTCGGTATCATAGGGGTGCAATAATTGATGCATTAAATGGTAAGAAATTCCAAAAATCTAGAAGATCGAACTCTAATCTAGTATGACAATTTTAATTGATAGACCGAAAATCTCCTGTATCGTCGACCTGATTATAAGACATATTTCGAGTGTAACATAGTATTTTCGATATATTTTTCATCTCTTTAGAATGAATATTTTAAACATACCTTCTTTACGCTATCATACGGACTATTCATTAAATTTCCATAAAACACATGTCAGGATTGAATATATCCAAAATCATCAAACATTATATAATACTGCGTTTAATTCTCATCACGAAATAGCTGTTTATCAGATGTTTCAATAGGTATATCTACGAGAAAATAAATGTATTCATCAGAAGCCAGAAATTAATCATGTCAACTGTACCCTAATGACGATGCGTCATATTTTAATCTAAGATGTTAACTTTCATGTCATGGACTATTTTAAATGATTCGAACACAATCAACTTATCCTGAATATTGTGATACTATACCCTCCCAATCATTTTCTATAATTTGTAATCAAACTAAAAGATAAAATATGTAATTAATCTCCACAATATCCAATATGTTAAATTAATCGATATGACTAAAGAAATTCACTTTTAAACATTTAGTTTCCACTAATGTGCATAATACCAGAATTAAATCCACGAATCAATTTGTTGGGCAGATATCCAAAATTTAATTATTAAAATCTATTCAACCCCCAAACAATTCGACTGTTTGAAACAAAAGCGAGTAGAATTACGAATAAGATGATTCATAGCGAATTTCTCAGCCCTTTTTTTGTATCATGTCAATTTTTCATGCCTCTCATGGTAAAACATCACCTGTTTTTGATTATATGTTTGTAGCGAAACTATCAAAAAAGTGTTATATATTTCTCCACTTAATCTAGATATTCTATAATTCAATTTAAAAGAAACATGTAAAAAACTGCAGGTTTATTTGCATGGTAACCCTTGTGAATTCTCTCCGTCTGTATTTTACAACCAGTAACACTTTTCCTTGAATTAATACTAGGATTAATATATCGTTTTAATTTCACTTTTTATTCGGAATCATCTATGAAATTCAAATGATATAAGAGCCTTAACATTAAAGAAAAGAAAGAAATCGTCGAGTATTAAAAAGAAATTATCTTGAACCTTCACATAATTTGTGCCAATGAATCCATATTTTTATATATGTATATTTTCTAAATGGATTTTTCTATATAAAGAATCCAGAAATATACCATATCTCCCAGAACAGATGCTTAAAAATTTATAACACCTTAAGTGTGCATGACGAATCATGTGCAAAACTCTTTGAAATATTCAGTTATTACAATATAACAATGTATCCAATACCGAAAAATGTTGATCCCGTTCTTTCACTCTAAAAAAATCAATAAATATACATTTAAACGAATCAACTAATAGAAGATAACTTTTCAATAGCTACTCTTGTTTGTAGACAGAGAATCGACGATGAGATGGCAATGGATGAGATTTAATTTTATTTAAAATTAATTAAAATATCATTTTCAACTACTAGGATACATAAATACACACATTCATTGACACAGAGGATATGGAACGTTTATAACTTGTTAGAAGAAATTAAATCTTGATTCATGTTATTTTGAGAGATAAAAATTTTTTTTAAATGCATTTAACCACAATAGTTATAAACACAGTCTATTTATAAACGGTAATTACCTTCAAGTTTAAAAAAAAATCTTCTCCCCAAATTTCTGAAAATTAAGGAGGGTTTACTGTTCAATATATCTGAAAGTGATAACAACGATTGTGTGAAAGGGTTCTCAATCTGGTGGTCCAATGACAATTTTAGGGTGGTCGCCAAAGAATTCTAAAAATGTGACGTAATTCATGTATTCAAGCGTGAAAAATTGATCATTCAAATAATTTTTCAGCGGGTTTTTAGAATAGTTATTTGTCAAATGGATTTTAGAAAAAGATGTCTTAGCTAACTAAATCATTTTTTCCAAACATTTTAATTGTTAACGAATAAATATATTTAATTATTATAATACATTTTATTAACAGGTATTAGTGCATTGAAAGGAATATGAATTAAAATATTGTGAAGAAACGGAAGTTATAATGACGAGTTTTTACGTATTGATTCACTTCAGAAGTTTAATATAGAATTGCGAACCCCCAATGCATTATTTGTGGAAAAGTTCTATCCAATGAATCTATGCAGCAGAGCAAACTTCAACGCCATTTGGACATGCATCCGACTTTTTGAACAAGACATAAATTTTTTTAGATAGAAAGCTAATGGTGACTTAAAAATCGGGCTTGAGGTTTGCGGGAAATGAATTAATCCAAACATAGCAGCAGTTGTTGCATCCTTTTTGGTGTCGATCAGAATCGCCACAGCTATGAAACCTCATACAATTGCTGATGAGGTACAATTGCCAACAGCCAAACATATTGTCCGAGGTATGATTGGAGAGGACAATGTAAATAAATTAAATGGCATATACATATCTATCAAAACAGTATCCATGAGAATAGCTCACATATCTGCCGATATTCTCGATCAAATAATTCATGAAATGAAATCCTTAACACTTCCAAAATTTATCATTAAGATTGATGAATCCACAGACGTTACAAACGGCTCAGAATTATTGTTGTATGCTAGGTATATATATGAGAGTGTTTTAAAGATGATTTTCTCTGTTGTAAACCTCTTGAAATAACTACTGCCTCATGTGATACATATGAAAAATTATGTTCATTTCTAGTAATCCATAAAATCTCATGGGTAAATATTTCGGGCTTATGCACAGATGGTGCTGTAAGTATGCTATGGTATCGGTATGGACTTAAATGTTGGTTACAGAATGAATCGACGAGAACCATCGGGGATCACTGTATGATTCATCTACAAATATTAAGAACGAAAACACTGCCACAGGAATTTCAAAACGTACTGATATATGTGATGAATTTAGTTAAATCGTATTCTTTGCAAAGGTTAAGTGTTTGCAAAAATTAGTAACGATTTTAATGTATCAAACAATGCTCTGTTTTATCACCAGAAATGAGATATATATTAAGTGGAAAAGTTTCAAAACGTGTTTATGATCGTCGTCAAGAACTAAGACTATTTTTATATCAGAAAGAAAAACAACGGTAAAGGTCCCTTTATAGTTAAGAATGTGATCTACAGAAAATAGCTTGTCTGGTGTTATTTGCCATATTGAATAACTTATATTTATCACTACAAGAACCAGGTGCAACTCGTCTTGACATATCCAAAATAGATTTACTGGATAATAATGAAAATTCAGCTTTAGCAAACAAAATTTGGCTAAAATAAAATAAAATTATTGTCAATCATATTTTTGTTCTATGAGAGAACTGAATTTTAACCTGATCAATAAAATAAAATTTTAATCATTCCTGAAGAACATTTTCATATGCATGATGACTATCATCATTTTTTTAAATCCCACTCATACCCATTGTATACTTGCAAGAAGTCCATTTACAGTGATTGTTAAATATGTTTCAAAGACATCAACAGAAGAGTATATTGAACTATTTAACATCGATGATGCCAAAAACTATTTCTCATCAATTTCAATTTCACCATTCTGGATAAAGGGTTTAAAGTCTTAATCAGTTATATCTGGGCCGATTTTAAGGTTTTTTCGAATATTTCCACCAACATACCGTTGCTAAACGGGTTTTTCCGGCATTTTGTTTATCAAGTCTAAAATGTGTATTAGACTTGACGCAGAAGATGATGTTCTTTGTGATATTCCCCAAACAATCCCAGGAATTCCAGATCTTGTGAAACAACAACATGATCAATCTTGGCATTGATGTTGACTTGGTATAACATTTAAAACAAAATTTTATTGATGATGTTTACATTATTCCTCAGGCCCTGCTAAGGATTTAAAATTGTGCATAAATATACAGCATGTATATTTTAATTAGTATACAGTGAAAAATTAAATTATTTAATTGATAAATAATAAAATGTATTCGTTTAAGTATAAGCAGAAATATATGTTGAACAAAAATAATAACATATATTTACGGTATTAAACATAAAATAGTTCTATACTCGGTTTCTGAAATTTTAAATTTTATCATGTGTATCAATTATATATACAATGATTACGATTAGTAAATTATAAAACACAGTTAATTATGTGTTCCAACAAAGTTTTGAAATGGGGGGGGTCGCAGCGCTTTAGAAAGGAGATTAGTTGGATTAAAGGGGTCTCAGAAAAAAAAAAATGTTGATAACCGCTGTTCTAGATCTTTATGTCAATTACTACGTGTCAGCAATTTGATTTAGACTTTTTAGAAAACAGATTATGAGTGAACTATTGAATTTTTGAATAACAATACGTAATTTTTTGTTACTTGTTTGATTATTATTACAAAAGGCCAGGTAAACACTACGAGATATGAAGATATTTTTGAACAAATTGCGCATATTTATCAGATTACAACACAAATATTATATGGATTATATCGGTGAATGGATTTCTTCAACCTTGCTTGTGTTGAAGGCTTTTCGTTCGAATGTTTAGGTGTTGAATTTATATATTTGAATAAAATAAATTTGGTGAATTAAAATTTCATACACCATCATTAGCCACCCAAAGTGATGTTTACATTTGAAAGCTTCCACAAATAAATCTACTAATTTTCCTAAAATCTGACCATTGTGATAAAAATTTTGTCAGCATTGGAAATGTCTCTAGGCATACAGACAGAAATACCGCAGTTAAGATTTGAATGTATGCCCACATTTGAAGGTTCGGTAGAAATTCTGACCAAGAAATTTTTGATTTATCTAAGAATATCGCTCACAATAATTCATTCATGTTATCAGATTGTATGGACTTTCTAAAATGGCATCTGTTGATTATATAATTAATCTACATAGTAACTTTTGATTCATTCAATATCATAAAAATCCATAAATAATCAGAAATATCAATTATATCATCTTCAACTATTTTGGTTGAGAATTTTTGTTAGAATATCTCTTCTAACTGATTTTCATTATGCCGCAGATTTCAAATCGTATTTATGGAGTCTGATTCAATTTAATAAAATTCTGCAAAATCCATTACTACGCAGCATAATTCGCATCAGCGTACAAAAATCCTGTAAAGGGGACTTTACCCAAATATCAACGTATTAATTCAGTTAAAGCTTTGAGTTATTAAGCCTATGAAAAAGATATAAAAACGTATGACTATGGTAAATTTCATCATTAATAATAAAGAAAACAAAACAAAGTCAGGGAATCTATTTCATTAGTAAATTTAACTGATTCATGAACATATAATTATACATATAAGATTAGGATTTAAATCTCCTTGTTTGCTGTAATCCGATCCGTTAAACTACTTAGTCTACGATAAATTGTTTATTTCTAGAATTTAGCATTGAAAAACAAAAAATGAGTTTAGAATCAGTTTTTAGTTACAGAATACTTTGTGAATGTTTTTTGGTTTAACTGTACATAAATGGTTGTTATAACACCCGACATTACATTACTCAGAGTTTTAAGCATGACACACATCCAAAAGTTATCAATTTAATCAAATATTCTGTCGCAATTTCTAGAGATAAGGTAGAAACAAAACCATGCTATGATTAAGATAGAGGAGCGCCTAAAATATTCAGTAAACAATGTTTCAAGTAGCGTTTATAGTATTTAATTGACATATACCATATCAGGGCAGAACATGTATATTATTTTTTTAGATATTTTATAACAATAATTAATTATAATCTGCTCGTGTATTTAAAAAGACATACTTTTTGGTTTAGGTATTTGAGTTGAACGATTATTTTCAGTATTGTATTGTTAAATATAGCTAAAAATGTGATGTTGTTAATAAGATATAAAGTTAAATAATGCTTCAGGTTAACATGTTCGGGTAATAATTTTAACAAAATAATGTTCAGTATCGATAAATAATACATACAGCAAACATTGGATGTGTACATAATTACTTTTGTCAAAGGAACATGTAGGGGATAATATGATTCACAAAAACGTGTTGTGTTTCTCCAAAACATGGAACTGTTACATTAATCCGCTAAAAACAGGTTAAAGATGACATGGATACCTGTCAAAACAAAAATGATTACATCATACAGTTGGATTCTAGGATTCATAATATTCGATCATTTCTTGTTTTCAAATCAAGAAATATACACGGCCAATATAAAATTATGTCTGTTGTTTAAGTTGGAACTAGATGAACTGCGGTTCTATAACCGTATTCTGTCACACGAGAATTCAGATGAAAATTTAATGAACATAATGTTGGAAATATCTCAACAGATACCCAGAGATTTTTTAACCAAAAAAACCGGGAAAGACCAAGACTGTTTTGATGACTACAGCGACATTAATCGATTTATTACTAACCCAATCAATGGTCTTATGTTGATCAAGAGATTAATTCAAATATGGCCTCAGATACAAAAATATTCAGTTCCCTCTCGAAATTCTCGATTAGATGACTTTAAAAAACAATTCGAATTTGGTAGTGATGACCTCACAGGGGCATACGAAGCCTTATATCGAATTCAAGATTTTTATCAATTACAAG
>JWZT01005670.1:116311-128540 GCA_000827895.1 Thelohanellus kitauei | reverse complement strand
TTAAAATAATACAGTACATTTTGTTTATATATCTCCGTACATTATTTTGTCATTGTGTTTTTTTTTGAACCCTGTCTATTTTTAAGAGGGTAGAATATTCTTTCATTTTGACTAAGATAACATTTTTGATTGTTTCCGTAGTTTCATTCACATTTCATTTGACATGTGCAGAATAAACAATGAAATACAAAACAAATATTAGCCTAAACTTTCATTAAAGCAGGAAATGTTCCAATATCTCTAATATTTTGTTTCTATATGAAATCGTAAATTAAGTGCCTATGGACGAGATTTTAGACAATATAAAATTATTTAATAGTTCATTTACAACTCATATGGCAAGAAACTGAATATATTTATTTTGAAAAGCTCTATGAAACGTTTATTTATGATCAAACGGAATGGAATTCTAAATTATCATTCTATTGACTGACAAATAAATGGTTTGATTACATTTAGTTAACAATTAAATTTTAAACTATCTATTTTCAAAAACCTGTATATTTAAAGGTATTTAAGAAATTTTGTCGCCAAATGTTTGAAAATTCGACAAGGTTTACTCTATATATTAGATTTTATTCGTATTTATAAATTGTATATATATTTTTTCGTAATTCTATAAATATCATTGAACGATTATAAACGATAATTTATACAGACTTTATAAAATTAAAATTCTCGTCAATTTATTTAAAGAATTATTATTCATAGTATCTTAATATATATTTAATGAAAAATAGGAAACGATAATCAAAAATTGATGTGTTCATATTTAATAAATCATGCATTTCAAAAAAATCTGAATGAATTTAAATTGTCAATTATTTTGATTTCATTTGTTAAAAAGAGTAATTAGTATTCATTAAAAACAATTTAATCAAATCATCAAACTAATTAAGTTGACAAGTATACCACACACCTTTTGTCATTAAACCTTAAGTATATGGTGTTTGAAATATGCTCACAACATCAATAATTTTAGCTATTATCATCCAGATATTCCTTGAAATTCGATCAGATGATTCAAAATCTAAAAATGTTCCCCAGAAACTGTCACCTAGAATGACAAAAGTAGGATATATTAATTATTTAAGTGGAAGTTCAAAAATCTGAAGAACTACCAAATGAGATCGGTATTTTGGAGAGAAGCTCCAAATTATTTATTATTAATTTTTCAAAAAGATGACAATGCTAGTATTCAGATAGATACAATATCACAAGAAACATTAGATGAAGACGTTGCTTCAAGCAGCTCGTTCGCTAAACGAGATATCCATTCAGAATCAAATTTACAACATAAAATGCAAAAGGTAGTAAATAAGTTAATCGAAAACCAAAAATCTTTAAATTTGGCTATTTTTAAAAATGAACAAGACCGAAAAAGTATAAATTTGTCAAATATAGAATTGTCAAATAGTCAATCAAATCAAGTTTTGTTTTTGTCTAAAGATGGAGGGAAATCGTTTTTTCGTTGGATACCACAATATGATAATAAGACCATTTATGTGAATGAATTTATCGCAATAAAAAATGCTTTATTTTGTATATCAACTTTAAACCGAATATTCTTTTATGTTGACAGCAAATTGAATCTCTTTTCTGTTCACAATTATGAAATGCACATGTCAATTGTTCCATCCCATTTCGATCCATCGTTTATATACAAACTCATGATTAAAAATGTCGAAGTAAGTACATATATTATTAAATATTAATCATGGTTTATTTTTCAAATATAGTAATACAAATAATCGTGGTTATTTCCACGAATTATCTGATAATAATTTAAATGAAGATGTTCCGACAAGATAAACGTAAATATAACTTCGAAATAATTGGAACATTAGTAATATAATCAGAAAATTTGATTATCAAAACTAGAAAGGCATGATAAAATTATTTTCAAATATCGTAATATTGGCATTATAATGAACCAAAATTCTATTAAGATTTTCAAAATATAACTTGGTAGTTAAAAATAAAGGTTAGGCAAATCGTGAGTATCGCATTCTATAATATATCTTGATATTCATGAACTTAACAATAAACCGTCAAATCTCCTTATTTAGTTTTTTGGCAAAGGACTGGAGGTTTACAGACCTGTAGGGGTACATTTCGGCACGAACTTTACGTCGACCGCGAATGGGAAGGTGTCCACGACCTTGTAAGGAAGTACTTCAGAAAGTCACCGTTCTGCACGTAGTTAGGGTAGTTCAAGACTGACACCCGCTAAACATTCACCACGTCCTTTAGCCACTACAGCTATGATACCACTTTAGCATTCGTGCGCTCTAAAGTAGTATCTTAAGGAGGTTTCATATGCACATGCACTTGAAAAAAAATAGAGATAATAATTATTCCAAATAACCTTTTTTTCGCAGAAACATTTGCACGATTGATAATAGTGTATTATCACGCCGAAATGTCTGAACTAAATATTAAGGAATTTTAAAATATAGTTGAATCGTTTTAAAATCACTGTATAATCAATGTGCCACGTTAATATTTCAAATTATTAACTGTGTTCAGGCCATAAATATGTTAATTAATTGACATAGCATCTGTAATAAACAAAGGGCATCCTGAGAATATGTGTAACATGATAAGTGCTTAAATTTCTCTTTATATTATTTATGATTTAAGTATATTTCATGAACATAACTGATGTTTAGCGGAGAAATTGTTTGAATGACTTGTACATAAGTCGAAACTTTGGCAATAACTTCGAACTAATAGATGAAAATGTAGTAGAAGCATCGTGGATCCGTGATACATCGTGGATAATTTATATTGGTATGTTACTTATGATATAAAATAGCTAACAATATTGTCAGGATTCTTGATGTGTCACGAAATTTTACGGAAATTCATAAATTTTATAACGTTACTAAATTCCATCAGATTCGGAGCGAATTCGTTGTGATACAATCTAATGAGGTAATATATGTTTATCAATAGTCAATGGATAATAATATGATATTAGGAATTTGGCATCACGAAAACGGTGATAATATTACCACAGCAATATTTTATCAAAGACAATTTGGCAGCAAGGCTGATATGACAAACTATAGTACTTTCAGAAGATACTTCTTTTTACACGGCAATTTGTACACTTTTGGTTTAATAAATCAGTCTAAATTATGTTTATGGAGAACTAATACACATTATAGAATATTTAGGATAATTTGCAAAATACCCGTTAATTTCGCGAATAATGATAAATGCCCTTTCGTTATTAATCCCCATTTTCCTGAAATCTATTATGTGAATTTGGTCAATGATGATATGTCGGTATCAACATGCATATCACCAAATGATGGATTTCATTTTTATCGTTTTAAATACAAACAAAAATGTACGACGTATCGTTCTTTCAAATCCAGCTTGGAATTTGATATTCCTTGCGGAAATAATTTCATCCAAACTAATTTCCCAGAAAAAAATATTGTAATGTTTGAAAAGACTATACATAAAAATTTTTCTGAAGGGCGTAGTACATTTATTTCATTCAATGATGGAGAAATTCAAAATATTTTTTTCGGAAACATCAAAAAATTGTTTATTATAAATAAGGGTGGGATAATTTTTGGTTCAGATACAGAAAGTGGAAGAATCTGGTATTCTTACGACGGTAGAATTCACTGGAATTTTCAAACTGTGGGCCTTGGTAATGACATAAAATTGATACCCATAGAATTGCCAAATAATCCAGTTATCGCTGTAATAAGTTTTAACAAGCATGACAATTTATTTACTGTATACTCAATACGTTTTAACAACATAATGGGTATCTGTTTCTAAATGACAGGTCGAACGTGCCAAGATAATGATTTTCAATATTTCAAGGTTAAGAGACGTCAGGGGAACTGTTTTAAGGGACAAGAGATTTCGTTTATGAAGAAAAAACGAATTGCGATGTGTATAGATAACCGAACATCAATCAAGCTAACTATTACATCATGCCCATGCTCAATTCAAGACTTTGATTGGTATGACATTACTAAACATAGTAAACGCAATTACTATTTCAAAGATAATTTTTGCATTTTGAAACCAGATAGTAATTACACACCACCATCCTTGACATGTAGAGATGGTGGCGTACCACTTATTCAGTACCACGGGTAGGAATCATATTCAATAGATTCCGTCAACTAGATTCAGATTTGTGCAAGCCTGCGATGACGTCATTGGAAGATGAATCTATCTATGCCGATTATTGTATCAGCAAACGTACTTGAGTAATTTACCAGATTATGATACTCGACTGTTTGCATTCTTTGAAGATGAAACCATAGAATTTCAGCTTGATTACAAAGGAAATTATTTACCAGCCCCACCTTTCAAAAAATATTTACTTCCAGTCAGGATAACAGATAATAGTCCTATCTGTTATGACATTGAAGCTAAAGCGATATATTTATATAAAAAACATATGATAATCCGCTTCTATGAACAAAATAGCCTATTTTCATCAGAAACAACTTCACTTTACAAATTCGTGTTCGATATCATTTCATTCACATATGATTCCTCATCCAATATTCTATTATTACTAGATGCTAATTATCGACTTTTTGCGATATCAACCGAAAGCAATTACATCAAATTATTGTATAGAAATGTCTTTGACTTCACATTTCATGCTGATGACTTGTAAATATCGTATTAATTTAAGAGCGATATCATTTGTAGATTTTAATCAAATATGCTACTATCCATTATATTCGAAAATCTATTGCTATTACACTGAAGCGGAAATCAAGAAATATATGTATTCTCCTGAATTAAAGTATCACATCTGGTTAGATGATAATAAATCATTGTTTGTGTCGAAACTCTATTCCATCAGAAATTCGCGAAAATACGAGGTAATAAAAATCATTAATATACATTATTTGACCTTTTATTAACTATTCTATAATTTTGACCGTTCTGAAGAGAATGTTAATTAAACTCAACTCGATTTCACATTATATATTAGAAGAGAATTTGATTCACTACATTTTGTATAAATATTTTGACTAAAATTATTTGAAAAGTCCGTTGATGCGTTTCATAATTATTTTCGTTTTTTTTATTTCAAATGTTTAAAATGAATTGTACAAAATTCAAAATCAAATACAAAAATATGTACAATTAATTTATGTGATAGTTATTCAATACAATATTCAAAAATTCATAAACTTGCTATTACATAATTTTATACAAATTTCTAAACATATTTGGACTGTTTAACTTTGAATTAACATTTTTCACATCAAACAAGGGATGAATACATTATTCTTCATTTACTATATCAATTATGTCGACGCAATAATACCTCAAGTCCATAAATCCTGTATCAAAATGAGTACTGTATTGGCCTTATTAAATATATTAAAATAATCCATTTATGAATGGAATTAATGAGTGTATGTCGTTAATTTCACTTTAATGCGCTAATGATATGACATCAGCTGGTTAATACATATTCTCTAAAAATTAATGAAAAAATGGCACAACATTCAGACATATATATATTTCTGATAGATTTTGGTGATAAAACGATATTTTTTGTCAGGACATGTCTCTAAATGTTTTATTTCCACTAAATCAGGATAGCAGTTATTGATTATCTACCGATAACCAAAAAAAATTACAAATTTTTAAAATACACATTTTGAATGTAAAATTTATTTAAATTTGGAAATACCCTACACATTTTTCTCGAACATTCATTTGCGCGTGCAATTTATATTTTTGTAATATGCTAAACAAAGCTTGTGATCGTCGTGTTTTCGGTGCCATATTTTTAGGATTGATAGGACGTTAATATTAATATTGTATATGGAAAAGTATTTAAACGAGTTGAAATACAGTTTAAAGATGTAATCACAAATTTGAGGAAAAACTATCACACAAAAATTCAATAAAAACAATCAGCCATACTCAATATTTCAAAATATGGCATCTACTTGAAATATTTTTGATAATCAAAAAAAATTCAGTAGAGAAAATCATAAATATATGGAGGATATCCATGGTGAATTTTCACTCAAAGGAGCAGATTCTTAACAATATCGATATCACGACTATTATAATCCATTAGATACCTAAGTCATATATCACTAATTTTTAGTTTCTCTAGTATCCTATTTATATGATTCTATTCTAACTTATTTATACAGGGCTGTCTTAGCGCTAGATGGTCTTCCATGGGACAAAAACATCTTTTTGTTCAATCATATTTGCCACTTAAAACTTAATTTAAATTTTTGTCTTTATTTTATTTTTTGGTATATAGAGCGCACCTCTTTAAACTGTACCACCCTCCCTCTCTATTTTCAATAAAATTTTATTTTTTACATATATAGACTCCACGGGTATATAAGCCGCAGAGATGGATTCTTTGGTAAAAACTAGATGGCTTTTAGTATGCAAAGTACTGCAAATGATAGAAATTCATATATTGGCAGCATAGTTGCATATGCAGAGGGGTTCGCAAATTATTAAAAAACCGTAGGTATGTAGACCAGAAAGTACATTATTTATGATTATTTGATATGACATTCAAATAAAATGGTCCAAGTTTTTAGCAGGTTATAAAACGTTTTTGCGCCAATTGGCAATTAAACGCATTAATAATGACCTATCATACTTGCAACGATATATAGATTTCCAGACATTGTTAGTCTATAAACAAAGCTGGGGTAGGTACAAAAAAATTTTTTCTTTAAGAGCAAATTCATTTTAAAATATACATTATGACATTTGATACATTAGTTATATCGCGAAATGGCAAGATAATACATAAATTTTTATATTGCATTCTTAAATTGTTCTTTGAAATGTACAGTTGTAGATCGTACATAATTCAGCTGGATATATTTGAAACGATATCGGATCAACCATAAATAAATATTTTTTAATAAAAACGATTAGAACTATTGGTGTCGTCTTGGTAAATTATAAATACAAATCCTTTTAAGTACGCCTGGTCATATTAAAAACAAAATATATGCAAATTTATATCAGATTAAACTATTAATGCTTTAAAAATGATAAATATAAATGTGAAAAATTTTGAATGAATCCAAATTTGAATAGTCAAGAAAAATATTGATTTAATAAATTTTATAAACGCCCAAAAGGTGCAGAAGATGAACTGAAAAATGTGGAATAAATTTATTTTTCGTAATTCAATTAATTGAGGAAAATTCTACTTAAATACTATTCTTCGTGTCTTCTTTAAAGCTTGAATTATGTTGATAATTTATATTATAAATAGCCGCATCTATAGTAGAGAGATAGGCTGTGATAGAATTTACATTGCAACTAGTCTAGTCATCTGTTTTTTACGCTGAACATTATATTATTAAAACCGAAAAAGATAATGCAATCATAAAAAAAATACTCTTTCTAACAAAATTTCAAAGAATTAAACTACATCAGAATAATCTCTCATAAATAAATATTAAAATTTAAGTCAATAATGTAGAATAATAGCCAACTTTCTAAAATAATCTTGCTTACATTCCAGAAATTTTGCTTATCAGAGAGAAACACCAAAATTAATATATATTGTTATACTAGTTAACGTTTCCTATTTGAAATTATTATATTTCCTTAAATTATGTATTTCTAATGTAAATTGTTAAATCTGGTATAGATTGCAAGAAAATGGCCTATTGGTTACCTTTACAATCACTGGTTCAAAGTTATTCTATATTTAATATTTGCGAAATAACTTCTATTTATTTTTTATAAAATATTCATTTTACATTTACGATATAATACAACAAAAATCACGTCCATTCATTAAAAACTGGAGTCTGTATATATTCTAAAGAATAATTACGTCATCAACCGTACATTGAAGGTCGTTTCATACTTCAAATAATTTCACACATATTTAGTACTCTCGTGTAAATTTACAAAGTATATGTTATACAAATAAAAACATTATTCAACGAACAAAATATATATTGACATTTTTGATAATGTGTATACTCATATGAGCAATATTTTTGGAAATGAACTTGTTTATCACCAAAAACATACAGAATTCTCGATACTTATATATTTCATATTTGTTTGATTTATCATTTTAAGTAGGCTCACAAAATAAATTTGTTTTATTTGATCATCTGAAACACACCAATATTACTGGTTAACATTTGTTTACTGTCACCGCGACCTCTCACATAAATGATCATTAAAATTTGATTTAACATCTTTATTTTGACCATGTTTTTTGAAATCTATATCTGATACTATTCACGAAGATTATTTCAATATTAAATCACTTACCCCCCGAAAAATTATATTTTTCTCAGTCTTCGAATTAGCCACGCCTCATTTTCGAAATTCACTAATCTATTTAATACTAAATCACAAATGATAAATAACTACATAATAGCTGTAGAAATGTATTGATTCATTTCGATAAAATTTATTTGATAAAAATTCATCATTTAATTATTCATTAAGGTTATTCGCATTTATGATGACGTGGAAACTTTTGAACTCATAAATGTCAACTTGTACTTTATACAAAATGAAATGTTGGTCCATACCGATTTAAACGGATCAAAGCGGTTGAATCGTGTTTCATATGTAAATTTTTCTAGGGCCCTAACATTAAATATACAAACTCACTATTATTCAAGTATATGAATAAATAATAGAAATACGCCACGCATACGGAAGCACCTCATGTCAATTTGTTTGTGACCCGTTAATCAAGTCTGAAGATTTTTGTTATTGTGTCGACTCTGTGTATACGTATAAGGAGTATATGTGCGGTGGGGATGATTCCGCATGTCTAAGTAAATTTACTCAATAAAATAGATCAATTTTGTGTTGGTTTTAAGTGTAAAAACGGACATTGTCACCGTAACAACATCAGATGCAACTCAGTTGATGACTGCGAGGATGGTACTGATGAAGAAAACTGCAAAAGTATATCTGTATTTAAAAAGAAACATGCCCAACAAATAAACATTTATGCAAAGGAAAATGCATTTCAAAACTCACCATATGTTTTACCGTTTTTGATTTTCAGGCAGCGATTTAACTTATGATTATCCAGAGATCCGCATGCCTAGAGTATCATGACATAATACTCGAAGTAGAGAAATGATGAAACTGTACAATAATCATGATTGTTTGTATGCTCAGAAAATCATCAGTTATATTACAAAAACAATTTATTAATATTTTTCAAATCTAAACGTTTTTTTTTAATTAATACAAGAATTAAACGCACATTTTCACAGTGAAAACATTCAAACAAATGACATAATCTAATAGAATTCTATTTATTATTTTTCAAGCGACATCTCGGCTACTCTATGATTATAGCATAAAAATAAATAGTAATATCCTCAAAGATAGATATTTACACTTATTTCGAAAATGAACTGTTTTGATAATATATGGTTAGTCCAAAATTTCTTTTGGTTTGTATGGCGTCATTGATTCATACTCGACAGTCCTGATATTGTGGTATAGTTTAAAATTTATTTTGTGTTTTTGGATCTAATGATTATCTTAAACGTGCACCATAACCATAACAGCGAATAATATCTTTCAAAATAGAAATATTCGTTTGAGGTACGATATCAGAATGAAAAATGACAAAAAAAAAGAAAATAATTTACATTCAAATTAATGATGTTTTGTCAATTAAAACTTATTTTAAATGCGAATACGATAACCTAATATCTCAGATTTCAAATTTATTTATAGCTTGAGCTTCAGCTTTCTGAAAACCAGTGGCAATATTATATTATGGTTGATAAATCCACTGTAATTAATATTATACGGTGTCTGTACACAATACCATAATATTGATTACTATAATTCAATAATTTTCGAAAAACTAGTAATATCTGTTTATATACTCCATATATCCTGAAGTTTTATAGACTCCGTTTTTGTTGATAATATATTATCTTTATATAATACGGAGTCGAAATACAGACAGGCCCTGTTGTAATGAAGATAATGACAGCAATATACGATTAAAAATGCATAAATTTTTGTTGATAGATTTGTCATCAGAATACAAAGTTTTTTTTCAATTTAACATATTATATGCAGTGATGAAATAAATCAACGAAAAAATGTACTAGTATTAATCGCATACTTTTTAAAAATCATTTTCATTGTGCATCATCAAAAAAATATTTCAGAATTCGTAATAATGTGTTTTTTAAAATGTTATTTTTAATATTTTACCCGATGATTTAAAAAAAATTGTGCATTTTGTTTATATATAGAATTTAATTGTTCTATTCACGTGGAGAGACGGGTATACTTTACGAGAAGTAAATATATTTGCCATCTTGGAGGTGCAAAATTACTCTTCTTTGATATATCATGTTATTCAGTGTAATCCTCAAAAACATTACATATATCCTTGCAACTGGCATAAATGTAACAATATGATAATTTTAACATTGATTTATTTTCATAGACTATTATATCTCTATGATCCTATCTAACTAGATATATCTGATTCATTATTTATATGATTTCTAGCTCTTTCCTTAAGGTTTTAAGTGATAATTTTAAATTAGTTATTAAGCAAGTGATTTAAACATTGAAATAAAAATACTACTGCCTTAGTTACGGTATTATTTTGTGAAATTCATGAACAGATATGTTCATATATTTCTTCAAATGATTTGTAATAACTTTGATTCAATAATTTCTCAGATAATAATGATTAAATCAATTAATACATATTTGGATATCAGTAAATTATTCCTAGTGTGCATACTATTTATATTATATTTGTAGGTGAGGCCGAGTAACACAATACCTTTTTTGTGTTCTCGCGCCTATATGGGTCGTTTTGTATGTTTTAAAATCATACCAACTCACAAAAGAAAACTGTGGATTACAGTTATTGAATATTTTTGGTATTTCCTGGTAATGTTGATCAGCATGTTCTTTCAAAAAATATACCCTATGAATGTTGAAAATAGATTTTTATAGATTATGGATCACTCCACAACATGTCTAAGTTTATCAATGATATAAATATCTCCCTATTAATAATGCGAGAGTGACTGGCTTTGGATTAGGAACACAGATTTCAATATACATCTGAATTTTAATTCTATTTCATCAATTTTGACATAATTTCATACATTTTAAGCACACCACTTTCAGATAAAATATATCAGTGCTTTAAGTAACCGAGTAAACTTCCAAAATCTGTCCTTAATTACTGAGAAATGACTTACTCGTTGAATAGAATTAATATTCTGGGATATACAACCTTATATATTTATTCATAGCGATGCTGAAAACATCCAATTATTATCCAAATCGCATCGATCTAAACAACTTGTTTTTTTGGCAGAGGCCCGTAGGAATATCGATAAAAAAGACGCGAAGCCGATTAGAATTTACATATAACTTCTAAAGATGGAGAGAAATTGTGAAAAAAGTATTTAATGAGATCTATAATACACCTTTGTCCTGCCAATTGTCCACATTGTTCAATCAATTTTCCGTTCTTTTGTGGTGCGGCTAGAATGGTTTGATAATTTTTCACTTTTTGAACTAAATTTATCAAATTTGAGCTTAAATGGAGAGTTATATAAACTATCAACCAGATATGTACTTTTTGAATTGTATTAGAACAAGACGAGTTGACCAAACAGTGTCCAATGAACCTCGATCCAAAATAATTGCGGGACTTTCAACATAGGCTAAAATTTATGAAAAATAAAAATTTATTTAATATGACTAATTCAAACTGAAAGAAAAATTTATAAAATCTATCAGATAGGATAAGATCGAAAAGCTTCCAAAGCGCGGTAACCATATAGCGAAATTGACAGACGAACAGATGGAATCACTTTTTGACATTCGAGAAGAGGGCTGTTCTGGCACGATTCAGAGAATATGCGATCTGTTTTTTGAAAAGCATAATAAACGAATGTGTATATCAACTGTATCCAGTTGCTTTAAAGACTTTAACTACACATCATAAACCCTCCGGCCAATTCAAGAATGGCGTAAACACCCTTCAAATATACTAGCCACGTATGAATATGTCATGAACTTTCTAAGAATAGCTCCGTATCGATAATTTTTTTCATCGACGAAACAGGCTTTAACGTAAATATATGTCGGTATGGTCGAGAGCTCACAGGAATTCGAGCCACAAGAATCGTTCTGGCTTTAAGGTCTCGAAATTATTCTGTTGCCTCCACGATGTCTTGGG
>JWZT01005670.1:91764-103470 GCA_000827895.1 Thelohanellus kitauei | reverse complement strand
TATTTATTTTTTTTTATTTTAGCGACTATATATTACTATTTTATCAAACGATATATTCTGAATGTAAATGACTTATTCTATGAATATCAATACTATTCATAATTACCTCCAAATAATTTTAAAATATATCTATATTAATATAAACGAATAAAAATTTAACTTTCAGTTAATGTATTTTTCATTTGATGAGTTACCGACATATTCATTCATTAATTAAAAAGCGGGATATTGTGTGATATATCTTTTATAATCTGCAATAAAAGGCTTTTTCTTATAACCCTATACTGTATTATCAGACGTAATCGCGACCCTGGGTATTCAGATAATAATGTTTTTATTAATTATGGTCTATGTCAATTTTTTAAATCACAACGAAGTCTAAATGAAAAAAATAACAACACAAGATGTCTTAATAATATTTTGAAAAAAAAAATTATCCAAATGTGGATTTAGGTATAATTTTATCAGATCTACAAAATCTTTAAGACACGTTTTGTATCTGTAAAAATATTCAATTAATTTCATATAATCGATTGATCGCGTTGATAAACTTTACAAATTAGGCTGCGCTAACTACGATCTTTCTAAATTATTTTACGTTGCCCGTGTATTATAAATTATTCAACGATTCATTGATCGTAAAATATTTAACTTATTTCATTTGATTAACGATTTTCACATTATTTGAAAATCACGATTTCATTAACCGAAGATTAACCTTTCTTTAATTTATTGCACTGTATTTGATCAATCATTTTTATTCCATTAGTCCTTCATAAAATGTTCTCAAAAAAATGTCTTTTTTTTAGAATTTTTAATTCCTGTATAACATGATATAAAGCATATATGTTACATATTAACTATCAAGAATTTTTTTTCGTTTTAACATGTTATGTAAATGAATTTGTTGTGATTGATTGTTTTTAAAGTAATATAAATCCGCAGTTTTCATCATCAACTTATAACATTGATCAGCCATTTGTCCTTTTTGTGCAATCAACTGTACGTAACTCTGAGAAGCTGCTGAAATTGTGCAATAAACTTTTTGTGTATAACAATCAATTTTCGATTTTGTAACGTGCAACTTAAATTTTAATATTTAAATTTATCATCAGCTTAATATGATGAATCTTATGATAAGGTGTTCTCGTGCTATAATTACACCGTTCGCTGTTCAAATCAATGAATTTTTAACGATGTACGATGTTTATCGTTGAATTCGGTCATTTGCCATTTTTTGGCAAGGTGAAATCGATTCCTGAACTCTTTCGAAAATTTATTTTCTAAAGAGAAGCTGACTGACGCGCAGGGGATTTCATGAAAATCATAACATATTTGTGTACCTGATTCAACGAGTATCATATAATATAATTTTGGCAAATTTAATGGCGTTTACAGACATGTTAAAAAGTAACTACAACACTAATTTCAAGGTACTCCAATTTAAACAAATTATATTATACCCGCATTGTGTTTTTATTCACCATTTTATAAAATGTTTTTAGAATTATTGAAAAATATCTGCTCAGCCACGCAAAGGTGGAAATTCATTACACAATACGGAAAGCTGGTTCTTCAATTTCAGCGCATTTCCTGGAAAGTTTAATGTTCATTGCACAAACGTAAATAATGTATGATCAACGCCGTATAATCTAACTCCTAAAACTACTATATTCTAACATTTATCATTGAATAAATATCATGATTATACCATCTTGTATTTTGACATCGGATATTTTTGACTGCGAAAACCCATTTATTTATGATATATATGTCAAACAAAAAAGAAACATTTTTATTGATTTTAAAAAAAGCTTCCATTTTCTGTTAATGTATATAAAACATATTTTCTTGGTTTGATCAATCATCGTTTTTAAACATTAAATAAACTAAAAATTTACTTGTAAATGATACCTTGGTCATCGAATTTAATATATTCTATTTCTATTACAAAAAATTTATATTTTTAAAATTATCTGAATTAAATATTTTTGGTTTTGTCATAATATGTATGTTTAAACCTGTAAAGTTATGAATAATGATTAAAATATGCTAATAACCGAGGTTAATATAATTGATGCTCGGAAATATCTCCCGAATATAGCAACAAAACGGTTCCGTATTTGCAACAAATAGCATCCTTGATATCATGTAAAAACTATAATATTTGAATCACAAAACTCGGATTTTCACGAACTCGGCAAATATGAATATCAAAGCCGCAAAATTAACAGCTTAAATAATCATTGTGTTAGCCTATGATTTAAACTGAGTAAAATAAATAATTGTTAAAATCCTGAAAATCCAGCTCTCTAGCTCAATCGTGTTTTTTATGTGAAAGATAAAAAATATTTTTTAAAATAGATATATTTATCAATAAAAAATACCATTCTTTTGTAAACATATTTTACCTTATTCAAAATATATTAAAAAACACGTTTTAACAAAAAATTTTGAGCTACTGTAATTCGATACAACTGGTAAATATTTTTGTTTTTCGGATAGATGTAATAGATGGATTGATATGATACTGTTCATCATTCACTAGATAGTGTAGACACATTAAATCTTGGTTCTTGAATTGAATCAGCTAATCCTTAAATACTTTCATTATAATTTTCAGTTTTAGGATTTCGACTAATGTATTTTGCACTTTTTTTTATCTTCTACTACTTAAAAAAAATAGATTGCACATAATTTCATATTTGGAAATTGATCAAAGCATTTGAATATATAATCATTATAAAAACAACAATCAATAAAAGTTCACTTATGATTTTTGTTATTAGAATCCCTAAACACAAGTTCATTTTAATAATGATTTTTTATATAATGCACTGTAATTATAGGTAATTAAAGAAATATAAAAAAAAATGTATATGAGGTGTGTTTGCTTGTGATTATATACTTTGAAATATCAATGTGTAAAATATACGCCTATACAAAATACTCATTGTGAATATTAAAGCGAAAAAAATTAAGACTGCGGTTGCACTCGAACTTCGTAAATTCATTATACTATAATCTAATAAAATCCAACTTGATAAGATTAATGTGCATTCTACCAAGCGAAATAATGCTGCTTTAGTACCGTTCCTTTAGAAGGCAGAGAGATATGAATGAAGATTTTGCAAGTGTCAGTCTTGCACTACCATTATCTCTTTGCAGATGGGTTCATATGTAGAGTTTAAAATTGTCGCACATTAACATTTTCGCAATTGAGGTCGACGTGAAGTTCGTAGAATAATCCAACAGTGCAGGTTTGTACACTCCAATTACCGTTGTAAAAAAAACAAATGCACTTATAAAAAAACATACATGAAACAACATTGATCAAAATATTTTCATTTTATGATTGTAAAAATTTCTAAAACGTGTATAATCCATAAATATAATAATTTTCAGCTCCATCAATTAGTTTGTTTATAATATTATCCTCTATTGTATATGAATAACGTGAAGGGAGAATACAGATACAATAGAGCATATGATATAGAATTTCAGTCGTAAATTCTCGAATAAAATTTCATTTGTACATTCAATATGTCAACGATCAATGAAACTAACAAGTTTTGACATTGATAATTCCAAGATTACTAAAATAAATACACCTTTGATCAAAAAAATCAGACTTATTTTGAACATATGCACATAATCCCATAATTTTTTAGATCAAATACTTTTTAAATTAAAAACGATGGATGTTAGATACTGATGATTTTAAGACACAATTTGAATCTAGCTAGATTATTTTAAATGATAATTATAGTGAGTGTTTTCTGGAATCAGAAATCAAAATGAGAAACATATTATGAATATGTGTTATATAAAGTATACAACATTTTATAAAGGAAAATATCATTATATCACACCATTTATGAAAATTAATTAAACATGAAAATCTTGAGTTGATAAAAGCACATCTATCCTTGATAAATAATTTTCATATACAGGGTTTTAACTCCTATTTCGTCTTTGTTAACTTCAATTGAGTCCTCTCATTGTTTCATTTAGTATGACTTTTATAGTTAAAATTTCATTTTATCACGGTCATAACTTAGCTTTTGTGGTTGTATAAAGTGTGAAGTTTCAGATGTTTAGAAAGCCTGCATCTATTGAATTTGAGGTTTGAGACATGGAAACACATTTTCTGGACATGCAATATAGTTTTAAAACGTAGAACATATCAGGGCTGCTGAAATTTTGGCAGGAAATTTCGTTTTCACACAAAATTAAGCTCCCGTTCATGCGTAACACAATACGAAATGATGTAGTCGACTTGCCACACTCATCACCATACCCCGGTTAAGCATGATCGCACTAGGCATCTTTTCGCCATGGACGCCGTAGGAAATGTCCAAACATCAAAACACAGAAAAATATCATTAAGCAAAATTCGAAAAGTGGGTCGGTTATGGGAGGCAGTTGCGATGGTGGTAAGTCGACTAAATCACTTCGAAGTCGCATGGTACGTATGAACGGTCGCTTCATTTTGTGTGATAGCTAAATTTCTCGCAGAAATTACAGCCACCACCATATGGTCTAAGTTTTTCGAAGAATTCCATCTCAAAAAATCTGTGTTACCAAGACCCAACCCTAAATTCAACAGATGATGTCTCTCTTAGAATCTGAAACTTTACCATTTTTCCAACCCAAAAACTTAGTTATGGCCGAGTTAAAATGAAATTGTAATCATAAAAGTCAACATTAAATGAAATTATGAGACTATTAAATATAAGATATCAAAAAAACGAAATTGAAGTTAACAAAAACGAAATATTAGTTAAAACCATGTAAATTGAAATAGAGAATCGAGACTCAACAAATATATATTTAAAACAAACACAAATGATTACGAGTGACTCTATAAACGTAACATTCCTACAAAAATATTTTTAATGATTGTAACTAATTATCATATATTACATGTTATTTTAAATTCTATATCGAACTGATAATTTTAAAAGCGTTTAAGTGTGATTATTACCTAAAAAAAACCACCTCCGAGAAGATGTACGAATAAATGCCTTAAAAAATTAATTCCATTCTTACATAAAAGCTTTTAAGATATGAGAGAAAGAAATGATATTTTGTTAAATAATTTAATCAATTTTTGTTTAATGATGTTTAAATTATATAATAGTTGAAGAACATCTGATACATTTCCCATCTCTGAAATTTTTGTAAATCCCTGCGTACAGTTCCGTGAAACCTTTGTGTTGTGGTATCAAAATTCACAGTGATTGAACCTAAACAGTTCTCTAGCCAAAAAATGACTTCAAATATATGATTGGTTTTATCATATATCGGAATAGAGATGATTAAAATATTAATTTTAGGTAATAAAATCTTAATGGACATAATAGATTATGTATAATACATTACATTCCGTTTTGTAAAAATTCTATTTAAATTATTCGCGTAGCTAGCTGATAAAAGAAAATTTTGCCATTCATTTCTTCTTAAAATCTAACAGCCCCGAATTTGTGTATACATAAATTTAGATAAATATGTCCAAATATTGCAATTGGTCCACAAATAATAGTTTGGTCTGTATTAATTGAAGAAAATACACAAATTTATCAATCTATCTATAATCATCTTGTATATAATATTTTTCGTGGTTTAATATTATGACAAACCCAATACATCTAACACATAGGTGTAAAAATACAGGACATTACATATAATCTGAAGACGATTGCACGTAATGATGGATCAGGGTCAAGATCCAATAGCCACATATTTAAACCGTTTGTAAATGCTAATGGGTCTGTTAAATCTGAATGTACAAATATATGAATAAACTGGAAAATTTCATGACTATGATCCGATATTAACATGGGTTGATATAAACAAAACATTCATTAAAACGAAATTTGTTCAATAAAATGGAATCAAGCAATATTTATCGTATAAAAATTTAAAATTCGTGATGCAAATAGACTCTTTGGTCTTTAAACATAAAATATTAAAAAATGTGATATATTACATATAATCCAGATCCTCGATTTATCAATAATAATTCTACAATTTAATGTACATATTTATTGAATCTAATTTCATAAAAGAAGGATAAAATTTCTTATACCTTAGCACATAGATGTATACATGTATGATTTTGTGTTTGTTGTAAATGATCAGCGTCTAGTCAATTAATTGGGAACATTTAAAAATTCAAATACATAATCGGTGTCTAATTCTTAGCAATTAAAGGACAAAATTGCGAAGTATAGTTAATAGACAGAGTTAAAAATAGTTTTATAATCTAGATTTCAAGTAAATTTAGACAGCTATAAATGATTCTAGCTGCATTTGAAAATGAAAATTTTTTGTTTTATATACTTTAACTTGTACGTTAAAAATTGAACAATAAAATTGTCAAAATTTTCATCCATCGAGACTGAATCTTCGATTTCATATTAAGACACAAAATATTGAAGATACTGAACTGTTTATTTCTTTTCTTAAATGCTAAGGAGATTATTTTCTTTTTTATTACTTTTCTAGTCGGCGCATGGAAATTAACATGATAACTAAAATTACGTAATATCAATAAATAAAAATCCACGTAAAAATTCGATGAAAATTGTTTTTGGCTGAAAAATATAGAGGGAGTACCTATATATTTTTATATGACAAATATATATTAATTGTAAATTTATGAAAGTAATTTAAAAATTAGTATTAATAGATAATTTGTTAGTATTGCAATGAAGAAATAGTTTCGGATTGTTTTTGGCAATCAAGAATTTAAATATTGAATGTCAAAGAATTAAGTTCAACATTGCATATATAAATTTAGCCACGACTTTTTAAGATAGATGATTTAAACCAAAGACAAAAAGATAGTTGATTGAATCCAAGCACGAATTTTTATATCGAAATGTAATCTGAATTGAAAAAGATGATTTTATAATTTAATTAATTGGATATTGTCGTAAATACTCCCTTAAAAATTATTAATTCATCATTTTTAATCATATCACCACACCTATAGTTACATGAAAAATGCATAATAAAAAGGGTAGAAATATCTTAGCAACTATCACAATTTTGGCTCTGTGCGTCCAAATCACCTGGGGTAGTCGATTACTTTCTTTTCAACCAAAAACGGATCATCCGCGCACTCCTCCAGTTATTTCAACAGTATGATATATATAATGCAAGAAAACATTCGATGATATGATAAATTATACATTAGAATCAGTATTTTCGAAAGGATCGCCAAGCTATTTGGTATTAAATTTCAAGAAAATACAAATAGCGAAAAAACCTAAAGAACAAATTATGTATTTGTCAACAGATGGTGGAATATCATTTACACGCTGGATACCTATGTACGCAAAAGGATTCATTTATGTAGATGAAATTGTTGTGATCAAAAATATTTTATTTTGCTTATCAAAGTGGGATCGAATATTCTTTTACGCAGACAGCAAATTGAATATATTTTCAGTCCGAAAATATGAAATGGATGAATCTGTATTTCCATCTTATTTCGAACCATCATTTATATATAAAAAGGCCCTGAAATATTATCCCGTAAGTAAATTGTTTATTTTACATTACATTTTTTTAAATTTATGACAGAATACATTTTTATACTATAATTTGTTAACATACAATAATCTATAAATAAGCCTCTTTCAATTTTTGAAATTATTTGAAAATCCATTTAAACATTAATCTAATTATTTAAAATCATTTAACACTATAATATTTTTATTGATTTCTATTCTTGGCCGATAACCCTGGCGTTATATATTAAGACGAATTTAAATATTAGAATACTATTTTTCCGAATCCGAATTTATAATACGTGCTCGTTAACGGTATATTCTATTAAAACTGATGATATTGCATAATTATTCATAAATTTCTGGCATACCTTACGCATTCGTCCATGATCATATAGACATAAAAATTAGTTAATACTTGTTAAAATTAATACAAATAATGATAGAAAGGATGTAAACATGGTATAAAAAATTGCAATTCAGTTAATAGCAGTTAAAAAAGGTTTTTACTGCCTTACAGCCGGTTAAAAAAACCCATAACTAATATTTTGTTATCTGTGGCAAATACCCTAAAATTTCAGACTTCTTGACTTGTTTAATATATGTTATAAAACAAGATAAAACTGGAAATTAAAACAATAGAATCATGAAAATTGAAATGTGTCTTATTCCATTAAAGCCAGTTCTAATGGAGAGATTCCATACTATAAGAGAGGTTAGCTCTTCAAATTTGAAAATACGTTTGTCAGTATTATTAATCAATTTACAATATATATATATTTGATTATGCGTGTTGATGCATAGTTCATTCATAAAATTATAAAGAATTATTCATGATGATATATAATATTTTATGAGTAATAGTTTGAGGATTCCAATAGCGTCCACCCTCTCCAAATGTATATTATTTTTGGACTTAAAAAATTGTCGGTATAACATAATTATATTAAACATCATTGGAAGTAACAATCTGTCATAGTATTTCAGTTGATATTTCGATTGTTAGATGATTACAGTATTAAAAGAAATGGTGTATATTTCAGTCTTAAACTTAAAAGGTTCATCGTATTGTATCGACTTCTGTTGCTAGAATAGAAAATATTCATTATAATGTACTCTTCACTGCCGATTGAAACAGGGGACCAATTTTTAATTTGAATATGAGTTTTAACAAATTTGTGAAAAAAAATTATTATTAATGATATTAATTTGAGCCGAGAGGTGTGTAGCTGTAAACTGACCCCAGTCTTGCTGAAATCTGCTCATCCACCCCGTGAGAGAAGTGTGATTTGATAAAAATAAAAATGTTAACAATATGTTTTTCTAAACAAAATCTTTCAAATCTAGTATATATTCTGTTATTATAATTCAAAATCAATGGAGATTTGGTCACATCATAATTTAATTGTGATGTAATTTGATCTCTGTATATTTAACACCACAATAAATAATTTAAGGGGGGTAATATGGTTTATGGCTTGTACATAAGTCGCAACTTTGGAAAAATCTTCGATAAAATAAACGATGATGTTGTTGAAGTGTCGTGGATCCCGGATACACCTTGGATCATTTATATTGGTACGTTAATATTGATAAAATTAGCTAATAATTTTGTGACAATAATAGATGTGTCAAATAACTTAACGGAGATACATAGATTTTATTACATTGATCGATTCTATATAATTCGAAATGAATTGATTTTGTTAGAATCTAGTCAAGTAAACAATTCATAAGTATAGTCTTTTGTAAACAATATCATATTAGGAATTCGACATCATGAAAACATGATTGATATCACTACCGAACTTTTTCATGCAAAAATATTTGGGGCGAGAGCTGATATGACAATTTTCAAGAAAGTTAGGAACTACTTCTATTTACATGGAAATCTCTATGTTTATGTCAGGAAATATAAAGATAATCTATGCTTATATACGTTTAATAAATATGATCAAATGATTAAATTGATTTGCCATTTGGCAACGTATGATGATAAATGTTCATTCGTTACAAATCCCCACATACCCAATGTTATTTATGCTAACTTTAAACTCAATAGGGGAGAGACTCAATCCTACATATCCGTAGATAATGGGAAGAATTTTGAACCGATTAAATTTAAAGATCGTCATTCCTCGGGTGTTGGAAATAACGTCCGAATTGAATTCGATCTTGAATGTCGAGATGATTATATTCAAAGCAATTTTCCTGAAAAATTTATCATAATATTTAAAGGATCATTTCATACAAAAGGTTCCACCACGCGCCATATTTTTATATCAGTTGATGATGGCCTAAATTGGAACATTTTGGGATCACGAATTGAAAAATTGATACTTATGAACCGTGGTGGAATAATGCTTGGAATAGAATACAATATCCATAGATTCTGGTATTCCTACGATTATGGATTTCACTGGATGAGTAAATCTACAGATATGAATAATTTGGTTGATATTATAGCCATGGAATTCCCAAATAATCCCATTATAGCTGCATTCAATTATGACAAACTCAAGAATATTTACACATTATATTTATTCAGTTTTTCCCACTTAATGAGTAGAATTTTCATAATGAAAGATCGAACTTGCCAGATTAATGACTTCGAGCATATATACGTATCTAGATATTCCGGGACATGCTATCAAGGGCAACAGGTTTACAACCTGAAGAAAAAACGGTCTTCGATGTGTGTTGATAACAGAAAATTTGTCCCTCCACATACTAAGCCATGTCCGTGTTCTATTGAAGACTTTGACTGGTAACATGAAATAAAACATAGTAAACCTAATTACTTCTATAAACACAATTTTTGTATATTGAATCCAAATTCAAATGTTAATGAATTATTGAAGATCTGTCGAGATGGGGGCATTCCGCTTATAGATTGGAATGGGTATATATCTGATTAAATAGATTTACAAAACTTTATTCAGATTCTTGTAATCCTCTTCAAACATTAGTTCCTGAAAATTCTAAATACGCTGATTATTGTCTCAGTCGCGGTATATGGAATTTGAACCAGATTACGATATACGATTATATATTTTCTTTGAAGATCAAATAACAGCATGTCAACTCGATGATAAAGGACACTACCTACCAGCTTCATCTTTCAAAAATTATTCTATACCAATTAAGATAACTCAAAATACCGCCAGGGCTTATGATATGAATGGAAGATCGATTTATTTATTCGAGAATGATGTGATTTTTCGATATATCGAGCAGGGTGGTAAATTTACATTGAATAAAACATCACTTTATACACTAGGTTTTGAAATAGTTGCGATGAAATATTATTATTGGAATTCTCTAATTTTATTATTGGACACCAATTCTCGTCTTTTTGTGATATCTATGATGGACAATTACATCAAGTTACTGCATAGTAATGTTACCACATTCCAATTTCACAGCGAAACCTTGTAAAATTTAAATTAATTGAAGAGCAATATCCTTCTCTACAACATCTCAAATCTGCTATTACCCCTTGTACTCGAATATCAAATGCCTACACGCTGAAATGAACATTAAGAAATATGTTTATTGCCCTAAATTGGAATATCATATTTGGCTACTATACAATGAATGTCTTTTTGTTTTCAAAATATCTACGAATGAAATAACGAATAAATACGAGGTAAAAACAATCATAATAACATTAAATTTAACCATTTAAAATATATGGCTGTGCTCTTCTTATTGGCGATGAAAATTTTCAGTGATCTTACCAATATCTTCAGTGAAGCATGCGCGAACTGAATTCACTTGAATTAGGAGATGTTACAACCGTATCTAGTACAAAAACTTCGTATTTTTTCTTTCTAAATTTTTTACAAGTATATATTCTACAATCAAACTCAAAGATCATATATTTTCATGTAAGATGATAAAAATTTATATTGCATTTATCCATAGCATTTTCAGATTCAAATCTTTAAAATTTATGAATTAATTACACTTGAATTGATCAGTTCTCGTTGAAATCACGATTTGATTTTCCATCTCCTTAAATCTATTTAGTCGATTTTTTTTTTTTTTTTTTTCTCTCAGCTGGAGGTATTTAAACCTGCACCGGTACATTTCTGCACGGACTTAACGTCGACCGCGAGTGCGACGGTGTCCACGTACGGTAGGGTCGTACTCCGGCTAGGCACCTTTCTGCAAGCAGTTAAGG
>JWZT01005670.1:49418-67725 GCA_000827895.1 Thelohanellus kitauei | reverse complement strand
GGGTAACGGCGGTGTGTTTGTGAGATGCAACAGGAGGGAAAGAGAGAGTTATTAGAGTACCGATACAACATATAGAGAAGAAATTAAAATACCTTGTTCACAAATACATAAAAAAATCACATAAATAACATAAACACAACACCGAAGATGCGCCTAGAGCTATTAATTAGCCCTTCGACCAAGTAAAATGAACGAATCAAACTGTAGTAAGTTATCCAGTCTGTAATCTAACGGTAGCACCTCTATAACAGTTTGCATCTAAAAATTTCACTGATATGTTTTCCTGTATCTCGGAATTCTGGTATCTAGTGGCATTCGTATTTCTCCATATTAATGCAGTTAGATTCTTAGGTATATCAATTGACTACACATTAATTGTAAAATAAATTACCGTCTTAAAGGGAAAAGTTGCATCTGGTTCACAGTTTACATACATTACAAACCATATTTAAGAATTAATTGAAAACAGGGTTCCAAAATATGATAATATACAATAATTTACTTCAATTAAATGATAAAGTTTTGCGAAATCTTCGACTGCGGAATTATCGTGTGAGAAATTTTCGTGAGCGCAATTATCGTGAGTGCAATTTTCGCTGCGCAATTTTCACCAAACCTTTATTCATGACTCACGAAATGACTGACTCGTCAATTTTAATTATTTCTGAGGGCCCATAACGTTTGGTTTACAGATGAAAGCTTCATCGAACCTTGCTAACAATTATCTAAACATTCTTGAAAATTCTGTAAGCTTTACGGATGTATTCAGGGATATCGATAGAGTTGAGAGAATTTCGCTTCAATTGTATGATCACATTAGAAAGATCCACAGACAGTTTAATACTGTAACTTATGAGTTTTCTATGAATCTGGGTAGTAATAAGTCATTCATGTGACCAGATCTAATTGACTTTCTTTTATTGCATCTGTTGCATACAAAGTTTATATAAATATTAACCTATGATTTCTTAAATAACATCGAAATCCTACCTTATCAGAAACATCATTTCTTTGATGATCAACCGTTTTGGCACAACATTGTTGGCAGAACATCTATTATATCATAATTTCATAATGTCGATTTAATCCCATAATATTTTTAGAGTCTGAATTCATTTGAAAAAAATCTGTAAAAACAATCATTACGCCGCAGATTTCGCTCATGCGTATAAAAGTTACGTTATGGTGAGTCTAAGGGGTGTTTGATATCAATAGTGGTTTTATAGTGAAAAAATGCTATATATTGTATCAATGGCTTCTATATTTTCATCATCAATCATAAATCACGAATAAAGTGTATTTGTGTGTTATAGAAATTACAAAGGTAGACACCGTGAAAAAGATAAACCTCCTTCACATCTTTTCTACTTTTTATACTGTGAAAAATACAACTACTATTATAACAAAAAACACAAATAATCTGCATATGCGTGTAATAGTTACATCATGATTCACAGAATTTATTAGATCGTAAAACAATATATTAATATGCAGTGAACCTTTTAAACTGTTTTTTTAATATAAATATTAAACAGTGATATATATATATAATGTATGCTTAAAATTCGATGTTAATTTTTGTATAAGTATTAAACAGAGAAGGGTAGAGAAGATATTTTTAAAGAATAATCAAGCATCCAATCTCTGACGAGAAAATATTTTTAAATATATATAGGAATTCATGATCAAGACCATCACTTCCCCTATCAAGTCCGTTAGATTTTTTCAAAGCAAAATATATCAATATTGAGATATATAAAATAATAAATTTTACAACTATTCAAAAAAATTCCTCTCCTAACATCCATTTCTGTTTTATATTAGCATGTTTTGGGTATAGCAATCACAGTCAGAAGGCATAATTTCTATTTAGCTACATTCGAATTAATTAAACAGGTCATTTCCTGATCTCGAAGACCCTGTTTCAACAATGTTGTTCCATTTCGAGAAAATATTTTACAATCTGGATGAGAAATGGCGAGTATGGTGAAAGGTATATTACAATGCGGCCATTCTCTTGTAGCATGCTTTTAAACTTTTTGGTTTTGTGTAACCTCATGTTGTCCAATTTGAAAACAAATTCGTGTATTACACTTGAAAAACCGTTCAAATGGGTCCATGAATTGTTCACAAAAATTTACGTCATTATATTGATGATTTTGTCCCTTAAAGAATGCCCGAGGTTAAGCGTCCGCGAGATCAGAAGCCGACTCGTTTAATTGATCGAACCTGTCTCAAAAGAAATAAAACCAGTTGATTTTGATGGCTATTATCAAAATATGCTAAAATACAACAGAATATGTTATATAAGAGAGGATATTAAATAATAGATGAACAATTTTTATATTTTGTTGATGCTAAATAATGATAGATTTTGTTAAAAAATGCGGCGGATCTGATAGCGAAACTTGCTGATTTGATAGGAAAACCTAATAATAAATTGTTATTGTATTTTGAATTTATATTTACAAAATAAGAGTTACGAATTCATTTAAAGATCTTTCAATTAGATTACCATGATAGCCTGCTCGCGGTGATAATCAACACAGTTACGATGAATTTCATAATTAGAGAGAATTTTGAAGTTTTATCTATCACTTTCGACCTTAAAGAATCTCCTTAGATATTCTCTTGACTCCATTCATCAAATAAAGTTTCTTATTTGGTCAAAATTTGAATTTAAAACTTGTAAATACTCCCTTTTTATAGAGTCTCGTAGATAAAGTTACATGGCTTAAAATTGATTTTATATTCTTGATACTTTTCTTATTAAGGCTGTAGCTTTAACCCAAAAGCCATTGAAATCTCTCAGCAAATATGTGAACAAACATAAGAACTGTGCTTGATGAATACGTTGTTTACCATGTATTTTCTTCATCAATTCTTTTAACAATATAATACATTTATCAATATACTTAGAGCACGAATATTCTTTTATATACAAGCCTTAACATGAAACTTATTTATTCAAATTTAACATCATTTAAAATAATTCAAAATAAATAGATTTCAGAAAATTGGAAAAAATAGATGTGAATTCGATTTTGTTTAGATTAATGTATCAATATTTCAACAAATATTAAGTTTAAAAAAACCTGAACTATTGATACTATTGTATGAAAAAAACACCAATTTTACAGTTTTTTGTGTTAAATACAAATGATTAAAGCTTAAATTATATAAGCATCATTCTTTTCGGAATGAATGTTTTGAATATGTATTATGTATTAGTTGAATAAGGGTGTTAAAGCATTGAATTGGCTTTAAAAAATGATTCCAATATTGTGGCTAAATTTTCGGTTTATAGTCAAATTGTTGATACAGAACTGATAATAACAATATAAAGAATAAATAATTATTGGAATTCGCCAAGATAGTCCGTTTAAAATAAATTTTGTGAATAAATTCAACGACAAAGGATAAAAAGTAGGCTAACAAATACAGCACAAAAGAATTAATTTATACAATGTCAATATAAAAACAATTAATTAATTTACTAGAATACAAGCTTGATAAAAATCGAACCCGATAAATATGAATAAATAAACATCTTAAAAAACTAACAGGCTTGTTTTTATTGATAATTATATAGTACAAAAAAATATGAAACTTTTCTTTTTCAGAAATATTCAATATACTATGAATAAATATTGAAAAAAATATTTGGTATGATAAAATTTAAATCAACTTTATTTGATAAAGATTTAACAGATGATGAATGCATTTGCCAAGAGGTTAATGTACAATTTAAAGTTAAAATATATATAATTGCCGTGACAGAAAATGACAGGAAATAAATCTGAAAAATTTAGAATATATCAAAATTATTATAATTAAAATAGCCACCCGCATTTACAATGGTTACCTTAGTTTCCAATTCATCCGAACAGGAATTCTGAGCCTGGATATGGTTAAAATTCGTCATATATTTGTCCTAGGGTGCCATGCCATATAGTTCAATGTGTCATTATAGGCGTTTCCAACTGACTATTCTTTTTAAGCACATTGTTCAAAGCTGTCTGGAGTCTCGCCAATTGAAAAATTATTTGATTCATTCTGGTGACGGTCATGAGTTGTGAACATAGAAATACTTCTAGAGATTTATGCGCGAGTATTAAGAGAGAAACGATTATAAACTTTTGGATTAATAGATAGGTTCATTGGTTCTTTTGATGTTCGTTTATATCTGAGTAAAATTAATGTGGTAGATTATGACTGCTCTGTGAATGGTTCAATCGCATATCGTTTTCAAAAATTATTGGCTAAACTCGATCCCGATCTATAAAGATTCTAACAGGAACCCGATCACTCAACAGTATAACTCGAGGCCAATAGAGGTTTCCACAGGCATCCAAGGCATTAACCTGGGGGTTACTTCAATACTGTTCACAATGTTACATGATTTCGGAGCTCATTACAATTATAACTATATCGGCATAATTTGAAAGAACAAACATTTTAGTGATTGGGTTGTTTTAATATTTAATCTTTGATGGAATCAGAGTATTTAACGTCTATCATGGAATCATCCGAACATTTATGAAGCAATAATCAATGACCGCTGGTTAACTAGAAAATGTTAAACACAATGTGAATAATTCTCGGATATACCGCAGCCGTTGACCTATGTCCAAAGTGTAGCAGAGATATATTTAGGCACCCAAGCCCCGTTTGATGAATCATGAAGTATATGCATAAAGCAGAGGGTCGATCAAGATAACCAAAGATGCTTGTTATTAATCGCATTCCGTCGAGTTAGAGAACTAGCTATAGGGTAGATTTACTTGGTCGGTATTTGAATACCTTGCCACAGGGAGACTTTCAATCCACATGAAAATATAAAGTGTGTCTACGAAGATTTGTTACTGACACGCTCTTTTAGACTAATATTTTTTATCACTGAAAATATTAATAAGATATTAAAACAAAAATTGTTCTTACATATGGATTGTTTTGACAATATCTGACAAATATAAACAAATATTCTCATCAAACATCAATAAAAGGAAAAAGTAAAATTTTAAATATGTATCTTTTTATATCTATAAAACCATTACGTTTTAACGTTTGTATTCTTCTTCAAAATAATATTAATAATATCAACCATGAAATTATTCATTAATATAATTATTAATTTATTACAATCTAGCATATAATTTAAGGCCAAACAACCATAAATTACTGACCTGTGCAATTAAATATTGTTTGGGTAACTTAGATTAATGCTTCCTGACATTTATATGTAAATTTTGAAATTTTTTTTCACATATTCATTTCGAATAGATTTATTGTATTTCCTCAAATTTTATTTTGAAGAAAAGTTTTATTAGTTTATTGAACATTGAGGACATGACCAAATATTATTCTTCATAAATGCAAGTTTGTTTAATCAAAACTCTAAAATGAATGAAGCGTCGCACTAATGGATCATATCTCGGTACTAATTGATTATACAGGTGCTCACAATTGATGACTTTAACTGTTAAATTTGTTTGTTAAAAATTTTGCTGGGGTAATTCAAAAAATATTGATTAAAATTAATAAATCATATCCGAAAAATGATTGATTTGAAATATGTTCTTTAATGAAGAAATAATATATCAATTGATAGATATTTTTGTTTAATAAATTAATTAATTTTGATTAGATATGCTGTAAAAAAAATTATAGGTTTAATTAATTAAATATCAATCGCCGCCTACAATATTATCTATTACAATTTAATCGAACAAGATTTGGAAATATGTTTACAATCTTAACAATTCGCACATTTTGTTTCTATATATACAGTGCTATTACAATATCATATGGTAAACATAAAAAAGATGCGAAATATACAAAACCAAGAATATCACAAGTAAGATTTTATTTTATACAAGATTGTATTCAAAGATATGAAGAACTATGAAATGCAATTTATATTTTGGAAAAGAGCACCACACACAATTTTGCTAAATTTCAAAGAAATAGAGAAATATACGATAAATGACGTATTTTTGAAATCCACTCATAAAAGCCCTTCGGCAGAAAAAAGAAAATCCATGCCAAATTTTATTGAATTAGTATTAAGAATATCGCAAAACGGCGTTGATAAATCGAACGATGCAGAAAAAATTTTTGATGCAGGCATTTCTGAATCAATTGAAGATGTTTCTATGAAAGATATAAAAATATCGAGTGGCTTGGATAATAAAATAAACCAAATTTTACATTTATCAAAAAATGACGCGCAATCATTCAGTCAGTGGATACCCCTATACGACAATAAACCAATCTATGTCGATTATTTAATTGCAATAAAACAATTTTTATTTGGCATATCCACGGTTGATCAAATATATTTTTATGTTGGTGGAAACTTACAGTTATTCTCTATACAAGAATATGAAACAAATGAATCTGTATTTCCGTCAAATTTCGAACCATCTTACATTTATAAACTCGTAAGAAAAAATTTGACTGTAAGTTAAATTTCTATTTTATAATGATCGTTATTAACTACGATGTATAATATCAAAATACTAAACATTCTACTCATTAAATTTAAAATAAACCTCAAAATATGAAAATGATAACTCTTTAAATACAGGAATATAATAACCTATATAAACTACTAAGAAATTTATTTTCTATGATGAAGAGCGCGAGTTTATTCGAGTAATTTGAAATTATATACACAATTAAATCCATCGTAATTCGAAAACGAAATCAAACAAGATAAAACTAAAACGATGACAATCAATATCTGAATATATCAGTTTTTAAATCGTTATTTTCATGATATCAGAATATCATTGATCTTTAAATCATACTTAACAATGTGTAAAAAGTTTGTTTTTCTGATCTCTTTTGAAAAAGAACTTGTGAAATAATTTTTTTATAAATAGCAATAATTTTTGTATCGAAGTATATAGGGCTCGGTAGTATTAATTCTGGATGTGTTGAATTTGTATACAACTTTTATGATATAAAATAGATTCTAACCTTTTCTATCATGTTATCTGACATTTTTGGTTTTATATACAATAATTAATAAAATAAAATGTTTATATATCACCAGAATCACTTTAATACGTTCTTCCAAATAATTATATCCTCTATTTTATAATTTTTCTACTTTTTTTAGATTAATAATCAAATTGATGCTTTGTACTTAAGTAATGATTTTGGAAAGAACTTCGAATTTATATGCGGAAATGTGATAGATGTATCGTGGGTTAGGGATACTCCATGGATCATTTATATTTGTAGGATACTTTTATGATAGGATTCTGGATATGTCAAGCAACTTTACTGAGATACATAAATTTTATAACATATCGAAATTCTATCAGATTCGGAACGAATTCATTGTATTAATATCGAATCAAGTAATCAGTCCATTTATATAGACAACTGTCAACCATATGATATTGGGAATTTTTCACCATGAAAATGGTTACGACATTACTACAAAAATCTTTGATCAAACACATTTGAAAGGAAGATTTGATATGACTAACATTCCAAATTTTAGGAAGAACTTCTATTTACATGGCAATTTTTATATCTTTTCCAGGAAAAATAGTACTACGGATTGTCTATATACTTTAAATAAATATGATCAGTTGATTAGACTTACTTGCATTTTGAACAGATACGAGGATAAATGTTCATTTATCATAAATCCGCACATACCTAATATTATTTATGCTAATTTAAAAAAAAAGAAGTTGACAAAAACATATCTTTCGGTAGATAACGGGAAGAATTTTTGGGCGTTGGAAAATTCATACGAAAATCCTGAATGTAAAAAAGGGGACTGCATAATCGAATTGGATTTACCATGTGGTTCTGATTTCGTTAACAATAATTTTCCAGAAAAATATATAGTAAGATTTGAAGGAACATATTATAAAAACGGTATGAAAAATCTTCATACGTTTATTTCATTCAATTATGGAGTAAATTGGAAAATAGTTACACTAAATATCCAAAAATTAATTTTTGTAAACCGTGGAGGGATATTGCTGCGGACAATAAGAAAGTCAGGTAGAATCTGGTATTCATACGACTATGGATTCACATGGCGTAGCATACAAACGGATTTGAATAATTTAGTCAATATTATGCCCATCGAATCCTCAAATGATCCAATTATCACTGCAATAAATTATGATAAAAAGAGGTATAGTTATACTGTATACACTTTGAATTTTTCACATATACTAAGTATACTTTTCTAATGATAGATAGAACATGCGAAACTGATGATTATGAACCCGTGTATGTACGGAGATATTCGGGAACATGCTATCAAGGAAACGAAGTTTACTTAATGAAGAAAAAACGTTTAGCTGTATGTTTTGATAATCGTACTTTGATCATACCAACTCATAAACCATGCCCATGTTCCCTTGAAGATTTTGATTGGTATCCTGATATTAACCATAGTAAACCAAATTATTATTACAAACAAAGCATTTGTGTATTTAATCCACTTTCAATTGCCAATGAATCCAATAAAATATGTTCTGATGGTGCGCAAATGCTAAATAACTGGAACGGGTATGATTAATCTTTTATCAGATTTTCACAACTGGATTCAGATATATGTGTACCTCGAAAGTATTCTTTAGTGGATGATTCAATATACGCCGATTATTGTATCCATGAAGGTATATAGAAATGTTTAATCAGATTTCATGATTGTATTGTTTGTGCTTTTTGAAGACACACTAAAAGAATGTCAGCTTGATTATAGAGGAAAATATTTACCTGCGTCATATTACTATAAATATTCTCTTCCGATAAAGATTTCAGCTAAAATTCCAATCTCATATGATATCAAGCCTAAAACCATATATTTATACGAAAACCCATTAATTATTCGCTACGATGAGCAAAATCGGAAATTTTCATCTAACAAAACATCACTCTACAAACTAGGTTTTGATGTCGTTTCAATGGCGTATTATAATCCGAATTCCCTTTTGTTTTTATTGGATAACAGCTCGAGGCTTTTTGTGATATCTACTGATTACAATAACATCAAATTGCTATATAGAAATGTCAAAAACTTCCAATTGCACACCGATGCCTTGTACATTTATTTTTGATTTAAGGGCGATCTCATTTTCTACATTTCATCAAATATGCTATTATCCGCTGTACGCGAACATAAGCTGCCTTGATATTGAAATGAATATCAAAAAATATATGTATTCTCCGAAATTGAAATATCACATCTGGTTATTACAAAATAAATCCATATTTGTCGCGAAAGATTATTCTGTAGGAAAATCGATAGAATACCAGGTAAATTATATTCATAAATTCAATTAAATTGTACTATGTTCGGACATTTGCGTTTGATAACTGGTAAATTCGCAATCAAATGTTACAAAATGAACTAAAATGAGTGTTTTCATTACTATTTGAACTGTTCTTAATTGTTACATTTATGCTGTTCATAATTCATGTTTTATTTCAAATATTTTTCGCTCAATAAAACTAAAATTCTGACTCTAAAATTGCATCAAATAAATATATTAAAATATTTCACATAACGAGATAATAAACATTTGTAAATATAAACATATTTTTCAAAAAGTAAAAATATAAACGGTTTAATTAATATGATTGAAGGCAATTCGTCTAATCATATAATTATATAATAAGACTAAAATTGATTATTTCAATAATTAATATGGTTCATTACGATAATATCAAAATATTATAACGACAATATTTCAAGATGTTCGAGATAAGCGTTTCGTTTAACAACAATATGATATTCAATTCATTCAACTATATTCATGCCTTTTGAATATAAGATCTATAAATCTCCATATGGCAAAAATCACTTATTGTAGGTTATCTTCATTCTAACAATTACTATGCATTTATCAGTAAATGTTTAACAGAACAATTAAATGTAGCTGTGATTGTTACCAAAACCTGTTCAAAATTAATTTCATAAAATTATTGATAAATATTTAGAGGTACAAATCAGATATAGCCATGAAGATATTAAAGTGCTCTAAATTAATCTGTTCACAACATCGATTTTATCGATTTCCACGACGTTTTGATCGAGCTAAATTTCATTTGATATTAATATATTAGATACATATTGATTTTGTAACTTTTCACATTGGGTTTGGTAATACTTGCATGTAAATCTTGTTCGAATACGCATGTGTTGCATTCACTATCATTGTATCATGATGAATATTTTTCATTCGCATAATTTATTAATCTTTTTTTTGTTTTACGCTTCTGCTATCTTTTAATAATTTACTTATCAGATGTGGCTAAATGTTAATAATAATCTCGCTTTTCAGTTTTTATGTTAAAGCATTTCAAGTATACACTGCTTGAAGCATGTTCAATACTTCAAAGGTTAAATATCATCATTTTATTCAGTCCATTATAAATTATGAATGTAAGTTAACGCCGATTGATAAATTATATATGATCATTATTTGTCCCGAAGCGAATACTCCTAATTTCGGGGACATAAAAGAAATTGATACTACGAGTTTCAATACTTAAAATTTAAAGAAAACATAGCGCATGAAAAAGAATTCCTATAGGATATATTTTTGTGTCGAGGATTATCATATATTAATTAATGTGCATTTTAATCTGTTAAGATAGGTTTGATTTACATATACAAAAATTAGCGGTATTCCACATTCATGTACGTTTAAATAAACGTTTCGAAACACTTAGTTTCATTGCGATCTATTATCAGACTTTTGATTGAAATATTTCAGAATATTCTACTTCTATATTAGACTCAATACACAGTAGTGTTTCTATTTGATTTAATGTATAAAAATGTTTTGACATTCAACCTAAATTATTATTTGTGATTTTTTAATGTTGTTCCGTTTACGCAATCTATTGATTCATGTACATATCTAGATTTATCAAATATTTTAGAATAGATATTTTTTTTGATAATTACCACACTGAAATAATTAAAATTAATTATAATGTGCTATATTATAATTTACGCCGTTTAGAAGAAAAATAGTTACTCGTATTTCGTTTCTGATACAAAACCTCATTGGTCATCAAATCATTGCTAATTTCATATATTAAATGGATGTTGGTTGAAATATATCTAATTAATTTACTCATTGTGAATGTTTCAGATCATAATTTTAATTTTGAGCATGTGCCTAATCTTATAAAATATGTGATTGGTTGCATTATTAAAAACAAACAAGAAGCTAATTCTTGAAATTCTGCACACTTAAAATACAAAAGAGTGATAATTTTTGACTTAATTAAAATAATGAATTAATCTATATAAAAAAGTATTATCATAATATACACTGAGATTGTTTTAAATGAAATAAGAAAAATGTTTTAAGATAAATTTAATATTCATTATAATAGGTTATTCGAGTGTATTGTGATGTTGAAACTTTTGACATCGTAAATTCCCATTTGTACTTTATCCAAAATGCTATGTTAGTTCATACGGATCTAAATGGCTCAGTCAGACTGGATCGCGTGTCGTATATAGATTTTGCGAATGCCATCGCCCTTAATATTCATACGATATATATATCAAGTATATAAATATATAATAGAAATACGCTTTTCATATGGCAACACCACTTGTCAATATATTTGTGACCCGTTGATAAAGTCTGAAGACTTCTGTTATTGTGTTGACGAAGTGAATACACATAGGGAATATATGTGTGCTGAGGCTGATACTGATTGTCTAAGTATGTTATATATTATATCAGGCGAATTCTGCGTTGGATTCATGTGTAAAAACGGCAAATGCCTAAGTAATAACGTCAGATGTAACGGGAAAGATGACTGTGACGATAATTCTGATGAGGAAAACTGCAAAAGTATACAAATGTATAAATAGAAAAATGTTCAAAAAATACACATTTATGCAAAAAGAAATGCATACCAAATTCAACGATATGTTATATGTTTATTATATTAGGTGATGATTTGACATATAAATATCCAACAACAAACACGACTGGCGTTTTCAGACACAGCTCAAGAGTCCGTAAATTCGATGAAGAGACAAAACTTTAATCAAATTCGCTTTTTTGCTGACAAACGCTGCTCTTATGAATAAATATATATTTTAATATTTGAGCTGCTTTTATAATCACCTTTCATGAATCTAAAATATTGTTCGAACTTTATTCTGAGATCCAAGTGAAAATGAACGCATGTCAAAACAATGTTTTCAAGTTATTGTTGTTCTACTTTATAAAATCCTGTATTACATCAATGCAGATCTGTTTTCATACTCAAAATTCAGTTTAACATTTTCTGCTTTTATTATCAAAATAAAATTAACTTTTCAAAATATATTTTATGTTAATTGCGAACATTTCATAATTCGATAATGTAGTTTTTTTCAATCAGACGAAGGTTTGATAATTATTTAGTATTTGGTTATGTTTAGATGTAATTCAAAGTTATATCAAGAGAGTTTCTAAGTTTTGTCAAAAAAAAACTATTAGAATAATTGTTCAGATATGAAGATGTCTTTAATATGTGCCTATTTATAGATTATAGCGATCAAAATATAGATATATATTTTGCTGATCATATAAATGGCATTGATTTCGGATTTAAAGTCGAAATTCTAATTTCACATTTATCTATTTTAATTTCTGTGATAATATCATGTGTTTTTTTGAAAAAATATAAATTAAATGAACAGTAGATTGGTCACCGTATGACATTAGAATCGTTCTTTCAGTTGAATCGTCAACAACCAGACTATTATCAATGTTTCAACCCATCTAGAAATATGTCTTAAATGGCGAAATCAAAATTTATCAGTATTTTATATCTTGAATATTGATCAATAAAATAATTATTTTTTATATTATGCTAATCCAAATATTTGATCAAATAACATATATGTATCTTTCATGTCAAATATTATCGTAAACAATTTTGTTCCTATATTTATATATTGAATGGTTTTTTAACTTTGAAATACATCCCCAAAATTACGATAAGCATAATACAAAAACAGAGTTATATCAATTAGCATTATCAGCATAGTTATATTCATTATAATAGGTTATTCGAGTGTATTGTGATGTTGAAACTTTTGACATCGTAAATTCCCATTTGTACTTTATCCAAAATGCTATGTTAGTTCATACGGATCTAAATGGCTCAGTCAGACTGGATCGCGTGTCGTATATAGATTTTGCGAATGCCATCGCCCTTAATATTCATACGATATATATATCAAGTATATAAATATATAATAGAAATACGCTTTTCATATGGCAACACCACTTGTCAATATATTTGTGACCCGTTGATAAAGTCTGAAGACTTCTGTTATTGTGTTGACGAAGTGAATACACATAGGGAATATATGTGTGCTGAGGCTGATACTGATTGTCTAAGTATGTTATATATTATATCAGGCGAATTCTGCGTTGGATTCATGTGTAAAAACGGCAAATGCCTAAGTAATAACGTCAGATGTAACGGGAAAGATGACTGTGACGATAATTCTGATGAGGAAAACTGCAAAAGTATACAAATGTATAAATAGAAAAATGTTCAAAAAATACACATTTATGCAAAAAGAAATGCATACCAAATTCAACGATATGTTATATGTTTATTATATTAGGTGATGATTTGACATATAAATATCCAACAACAAACACGACTGGCGTTTTCAGACACAGCTCAAGAGTCCGTAAATTCGATGAAGAGACAAAACTTTAATCAAATTCGCTTTTTTGCTGACAAACGCTGCTCTTATGAATAAATATATATTTTAATATTTGAGCTGCTTTTATAATCACCTTTCATGAATCTAAAATATTGTTCGAACTTTATTCTGAGATCCAAGTGAAAATGAACGCATGTCAAAACAATGTTTTCAAGTTATTGTTGTTCTACTTTATAAAATCCTGTATTACATCAATGCAGATCTGTTTTCATACTCAAAATTCAGTTTAACATTTTCTGCTTTTATTATCAAAATAAAATTAACTTTTCAAAATATATTTTATGTTAATTGCGAACATTTCATAATTCGATAATGTAGTTTTTTTCAATCAGACGAAGGTTTGATAATTATTTAGTATTTGGTTATGTTTAGATGTAATTCAAAGTTATATCAAGAGAGTTTCTAAGTTTTGTCAAAAAAAAACTATTAGAATAATTGTTCAGATATGAAGATGTCTTTAATATGTGCCTATTTATAGATTATAGCGATCAAAATATAGATATATATTTTGCTGATCATATAAATGGCATTGATTTCGGATTTAAAGTCGAAATTCTAATTTCACATTTATCTATTTTAATTTCTGTGATAATATCATGTGTTTTTTTGAAAAAATATAAATTAAATGAACAGTAGATTGGTCACCGTATGACATTAGAATCGTTCTTTCAGTTGAATCGTCAACAACCAGACTATTATCAATGTTTCAACCCATCTAGAAATATGTCTTAAATGGCGAAATCAAAATTTATCAGTATTTTATATCTTGAATATTGATCAATAAAATAATTATTTTTTATATTATGCTAATCCAAATATTTGATCAAATAACATATATGTATCTTTCATGTCAAATATTATCGTAAACAATTTTGTTCCTATATTTATATATTGAATGGTTTTTTAACTTTGAAATACATCCCCAAAATTACGATAAGCATAATACAAAAACAGAGTTATATCAATTAGCATTATCAGCATAGTTAACATCTACTATACACGGTATTTCATTGAACGCGTTAAAATGGAATGTCATAATCTAAAATTTATAAATATTTTGCTTAATTTTTGTAAATTATAGTTTGCATAATATGGAAAATATTTTTCATAATTTTTTAAACATGATGATTGCACTTTGCTGAATTCACATCATAAAAATATAAGGTTGGTTTAATCAAATAAAAAATTACATCAAAACTGAAGGATTGGATTTTAGGTTCAAGAATTAAGGATTATGACGTCATTGACACTTTCAATATGATATAAATTTTAAAAATCTTTGATGAGATATTAAATAAATGCTGGAATCATTATCTTAGTCGATGATATTTGTTTTGGTTTATTATAGATCAATATGACGTTGATAAGAAAAATATCAATTAGGACAAACATCTTAAAACATTTAGAGATTTTATATTATATCTCTGATTTATATTTAGGAAAAACCCACAAATTTTGATAATATATATAGATTAAATAATATGATTTTACTATTGTATTTGAAATGATAATATACGTTTTGAATTTTTTTTATATTTAGCGTTTGTTTTAATTGTTTGTGTTAAATTTTTTCTATGTCTAGTTAACACAGTTAATTATAAAGCAGTAAAAAAGAAGTTTTGAATTTGTTCATAAAATCTTTATAAATAAACAAATTTTTTAATCACTTGATTTTTTTTTAAATTTCAATTTTTGGTGATGTGATAATAGATTCTTAAACTATACACAACAAATTATGGTTATTTTATGAAAGACATTTCTTTTTAATCCAACCTATTTACCGATATTAGATTCCAGTTTTGTAATTCTATAATTAAAATTTCTATGAAATTTCAATCGGTGATCTAGGAGATAGAAGATGATGCCTCAAAATGGAAAAAAAACAGATCAAATATGTCAGATATCTAGATATATCAGGAAAGAGACATATGCCAAATAAAATGTATAAAAAACCGAAATATCTTCATCGGCTACATCATGTGATGAAAAATAATTATTTAAATAAACTACGGTTGAGAGATAGCCTTTGGTTACATTTGGATAATTGAAAATTGAATCAATTGCGATTGTTAAAATATCTGAACATCGAATTCATAAAATATTCCATGATGTCATATCACATAATAAAACTTTAATTTCAACACTGAATCTCGTGATTGATCACATTATCATTCCTTTATGTTCATCTGAATTATCTGAGGCTTAATCAAAATTATAATACTTTTTTGTGGAACATTTAAGTGAATATTTTTTTAATATTAATAGATAAATTTTTTTTTAAAACATAAACGTCCATAAAAGATTGATTGGATTTTTGACATATTTTTTAAAGGTAAAGGGATAGAAAATTTGTATCAGACAGAACAGTATGCGAGAAAAACATGATACATCTAGACTGTTTGAGGTATACATGTGTCAATCGTAGATTTAAACCAGTCCAATAATACAGAGTTACCTATCGCAAATTTGAAAAAAACAGAAAGCTTGTAATCGTTAATTACATATACGAAGTGTAAATTCGTTTTATTTAGACTTAACAAAATATGACCGCATTATTTACTGATATTAATATTAAATGATCTATTATACACGAATTTTAATAATATCTTTCGATAATTTAAAAATTATTACATATGTATTTTAATAAATCTAGTTACACCATTAAAGACAGAACTGATAAAAATTAATTAGTTAATTTAGTCGACCGCTTTAATCATCGAGTATATTTTCTCTTGTCGAAAATAAAAATATGAAGATTATTTTATAACTCATTGCAATTATGAAAAATTGATAAAATAACATTCTGAAATATGAATACAACTATTTAATTATTTTTACTATAATCGTTATGCAATATTAAACTTTTTATTCGGCTTTAAAAGAATAAATTCATCATTAAAACTCTTTATATATATACTTTAATGTTTTTTATATGATTTTAATGTTTAACGTGGCCTATTCACTGGTATAAAACAATGAACATATGAAAATATGATCATATAATTTTCAAATTGATTCCAAATATATTTACAATCGAATACAAGTCAGTTCAAATTGTTCAATACTTTCACTATTTAAAACTAATCATTTGTTAATTAAACCAATAAGAATTTTTAATAAATGTTCCAAAAAAACGATGAATTTTATGAATTAACCAATATCCACGCCCATATTTTATCGTCAGTAGTTATTCAATAAAGTATTGAAAATATGGTGAGAATATTCATAGTTTTTGTAATACTCTTGGATATTGGCTGTTCAATTCAATTCTTCAAATCACGAAGTAAAATCATTCCTCATCATCTTCCTCCTAAAATTTCAACAGTAATAATTTGAAATATTCCCAGACAAAGTTCCCAGATATGAAGAACTATAAACTGAAATCTGTGTTCTGGAAAGGAGCTCTAAACTATTTTATATTATTATTATTTTACAAAGATACAGAACTAGAATTTGATCAAATACACAAAATTATTGAAGAATCAGATGATGATATCTCTCCTCAAGAAAACTCGGATTCGGGAGATGAAGATGACATCAGTGACATGGGATTTGACGATACGATATCGGATGAAGAATCTGACAGCTCGAAGTCAGAATCGGATTCAGACGACTCTTCAGAAGAAAATAAAGATAGAAAAACTGTGCAACGTCAAATAAATCATGTTATATATTTATCAAAAAATGGAGGAGAATCATTTATCCAATGGAATCCTATATTCGATAACGTATCAATTTACCTAGATGAATTTGTTCCAATCAAAAATGTTTTGTTCATCACATCAAGAATGAATAACTTATATTTTTATGCCAACAGTGAATTGAATGTATTTTCTGTCCAAAAATATGGAAAAAATGAACAGATAATTCCCTCTCGTTTCGAACCATCGTTCATTTACAAAGTTGTAATAACAAATGATACGGTATATTGAGATTATAATTTCATTTAACTTGTAAATCACAAAGATAATAAAATTAATCGTATAAGACGGAATTACATTTTTAAACCTTAACGAAGATACTATAGAAATAAAATATGTATTAATTTAATAGATAATCGTGTAATCTATTTTATATATATAGAATAATATGGCAAAATCTGACAAATTATGAGTCATTTATGAAGCCTAACAGTTAAAAAATTATTTTTGGTATAAATAATAGATATTTTCTTAAATATTTAAAAAAAAATGATAGTTCCATCTCACCATGCGAAAACGGTAGAATGTAATAAAAATTTAAGAATCGTTTAGAGCAGTGATGGGCAACTCTCCATTAGGTAGGCCAGATTGGATACAACTAAGTGCTTCGCGGGCCGGATTAATACATTAATACCTTAATCCTACATTAAATCAACAAATGGGGCAATGAATAAAATGTATTTAATATAATGTTTAAATCTATAGATCAAAAATGTATCTCAACAATTTAAATTTATTTACTTTGGCAAAAACTGAAGTTTTTGATAAATTGTAGGGTCGATTAAAGTTATTAACAATTTTTCTGAACTCTGGCTGAATGTTTTAACTAAGGAGATTCTCAACATATATTGAATTAAGTATC
>JWZT01005670.1:19627-48671 GCA_000827895.1 Thelohanellus kitauei | reverse complement strand
ATGAATTGCTTTGTGTTACATTAAATCTCAAATTTTATTCATTAATATTATAGCAAAACGATCTACTGTACGACCTGTACATTAGTTGCAACTTTGGGAACGATTTTGAAAAGATAAGCGACAATGTATTTTATGCTATGTGGATTCGTGATACCTCGTGGATAATCTATATTGGTAAGTCTTACATGATTTAAAATAGCTAACGATACAGTAAGAATTCTGGATGTATCACGAAACTTTACTGAAATGCATAAATTTTATAATATATCAATATTTAATCAGATTCGTAGAGAATTCATTGTATTAGAATCGAGTGAAGTAAAAATTTAATATAAATAGAAACCTGAAAAAGATATAATATTAGCAATTCAGCATCATGAAAACAGTAAAGATATTACTATTAAAATCATTCAACTAAACCATTTGATCGCGAGGTCAAATTTGAATATATATAAATATTATAGGAAATTTTTCTACTTACATGGAAAACTTTATTTTCTTGCATGGAAAGATGCAAATAATTTATGTTTATGTACATTAAATAAATATGATCAAGTTATTCAACTAATATGTGATTTATCTGTAAATGATAAGTTAAATGATACATGTCCTTTGCTTATAAATCCTCATGTCCCAGGTGTCATATATGTTAATTTAATACACGATAAAAAATTTACAAAAACATATATATCATTAGACGATGGAAAGAATTTTTTGCCGATTGAATTTACAGATACAAGTACCATGTGTTCGAAAAAAAATTGTATGTTCGAATTGGATTTACCTTGTTCAAACGATTTCATGGAAAATAATTTTCCAGAAAAGTTAATGGTAACATTAAAAGGAACGTTTTATAAAAAAGGTAAACAAACTTATCACACATTTATTTCATTTGATGGTGGACGAAATTTGAAAATTATTGGATCAAATATTCAAAATGTGACAATTATTAATCGTGGTGGAATATTGCTAGGCACGGAAAACAAGGTTGGTAGAGTCTGGTATTCATATGACGATAGATGGAAATGGAGCAGTACAAATATCGTTTTCGATAATTCCATCAGATTGATACCAATTGAATCGGGAAACAATCCTGTTATCGTTGCAACATATTACGATAATATTAAGAAACTATACACATTATACGTTTTCAATTTTTCAAACATAATAAGTAGGTCTAGTCTAATGGCAGATAGAACTTGTGAGATGGATGATTTCGAACCATGGTATATGCCTAGATATTCTGGGACCTGTTATCAAGGACAAGAGGTTTCATATATGAAAAAAAAACGTTTTTCAATGTGCGTGGATGACCGGAGTTTAGTTCCTCAAAGCATAAAGTCATGCCCCTGCTCAATTGAAGATTTCGAATGGTATAATCAAATAAAGCACAGTAAACCAAATTATTACTACAATGACAATTTTTGCGTATCAAAACCATCTACCAATATCAAAAAATCAGTTAAAAGTTGTCGAGATGGCGGCACACCGCTTATGGTATATGAAGGGTAGGATAATTATAATACAGATTCACACAACTTGATTCAGATTTATGCATACCTAGACAAACAACTCTTCAGGTTGTTTCTGAATATGCTGAATATTGCATCAGTCAAGGTATTGTTGATGTTTGATCATATTTCGATATACGATTATTTATTTTCTTTGAAGATCAAGTGAACGAATGCCAATTGGACTACCACGGACACTATTTACCTGCTTCCATTTATGAAAAATATCCCCTGCCGATTAAGATAACCGCCAACACTCCTATTTCATATGACATTATTGATCAAACGATATATTATTATCATAAACATATGATTCTCCGTTTCAACAAACAATAGATCGGTTTTACGTCTGATGAATCATCAATATACAAACTAGGTTTTGAAACGGTTGCAATTACATAGGATTATTCTACGCGTCTGCTTTTTTTACTAGACACAAATCATCGTTTATTTGCCATATCAAACCAGAGCAATTACATCAAATTATTGCGTTATAATGTTACAAGCTTCGAATTTCATCCGGCCACACTGTAAAAATATAATAAATTTTAGGACAGTCTCATTCACTACGTTTGATAAAACCTGTAATTATCCGTTGTATTCTTACATTAACTGCCACGATAGTGAGCTCAATGTCAAGAAATATATTTATTCGCCAGAGTTACAGTATCACATTTTTCTGTTTCACAAAAAATCTCTAATTATTGTTAAATATTCTCCACAAGCGATACCTACTAAATATGAGGTAACTTATTTTGATAATTACATTTTAACATTTTATATATATATTTCGACAGTTGGTAAACTACCGACATCAATTTGAAGAAATTCGTTTCTATTACTTCGATTAAAACTTGAATGATTTCAATGCATTCCACTATTTTTCGATTATTTTTCTTGAGTTTATCGTTGTTTTTTTGTATTGAATAAAATGTTTCGATTGATAATTATGATAAATACAAAAAAATACAGCTATACCTGATGATAATATATAATTTCAATCATAATTTGTCATTCGATAAGATATATAAATAATAAATGTTTCATAAATTAAAACAAAGATCAATATCAGAACGATCTGTTATCAATCAATAACTATATCTAAAGCTGAGAATATAACATATGTGAAAGAATATTCAATTGTTTTATTATCTTCAAAGAAATTATATACATAAAAAACAATTCAACCATATCTAAATTTATTAAAAATACGTCAAAGTTTTAATAAACTATGCTAATATATTTGATCCATGCCAAAATAAATATATTGATCAATATTTAACGAAACCACGGCTATATTTTCAAAGATTGTCGTAATATTTCGATATCGGTAAAAAATTATTTCCTTAAATTTTATTGTAATCTTTATTCACAAATCATATATACATATAGTTCAGACTCGATGTTGTAATAGTAAAGGTGTGTCTAGATTAATATGATCACTCCCCGAAATAGAAATCTTTAGTATTGTTTGATATAAATTGACTACCAAAACAGGATATCAATCAATAAATATCATCGATATCTTAAATTAATTGGAATAACTAATTGGTTATATATATTAATTCAAAGAGAGTTCCTGGCCACAAGTATAAGTAATTCGAACTATATTCTTCATTTACTGTATCTGCTTTATATAAATATCTAAAAAACACTTTATGATGAAAGTGAGAAACCTTATAATTGGTTTTTTATTATTGTTATTGTCAGAATATTTATCAATTTTGAAAAAATGATTTGATATATAATAATATCTTTATAGTTGATTAACCATATTCCCTGATAATTTTAATGGAAAAAATCGATACAAAAATATAAATATACAAACAATATAGAAGAATAAATATTCAGACATTTTACCGTATAAGCTACATCTCTCGGTTATTCATATATTTGCCTTTGTTAATTAAATTACGCTAATGACGAATTTACATTTCGCGAAAAAATTCGCATGACAAGACATCTGCAATTATGTTTTTAATAAAGTTTTTATAGCATTTAACACATTGAAGGAATTTTCAATTATATTTTTTATCCGGTACTCATATTTTCTCTATCCCTTTTGAAAAATCTGTTTCAAAATGTTAGCAAAATATGAACACAATACTTCATATTCATAACTCGGCCGATTTATTGACCGATATAAGAATGAATTAAAGCTGTATTACGCAGGACGGATGCTAATAATGGATACGGCAAGCTTTAATATATTTATCATAGACACTTTTAAAGACTAGAATTTAACCTATAATCACTTTAAATTACGTTGATTCAAGTTTTAATCAACTGAGATTTTAGTGGAGAAATTCAGGTTTAGCTATTTAACAATGACAGAATTATTGAAATATAGAAAATTTCCATTTGCGAAATTAGATGCCTGTGTCTTTCTATGCGCGGATTTTGCAAAATTGAATTACAAAAGATTTGAATAACACAAATATTACATTCTCGAAGGTTAAATATTTCCACTCAATTTATTTTATTAAATATTATAAATATAAATTCAACATGTATAAAAACAGATTAAATGCTCATATGATGATGTTGAAACATTTGATCTAGTCAATGGGAATTTATACTATATCCAAAATAGCATGCTGGTTCATACGGATCTAAATGGGTCACGCCGACTGAATCGAGTGTCATACAACAATTTTTCTAAATCCATCGCTTTGAATATACAGACTAAATTTTTCCAAAGTATGTTAAAAATATCATAGAAACGCGTCATCCATATCAAAACACCACATGCCAATTTATCTGTGACCCATTAATCAAGGCTGAAAATTTCTGTTATTGTATCGACTCGGTGGATACAGATAGAGGATATGTGTGCAATGATGATGATTCCGCATGTCTAAGTAATACAATAGAAGATATTAGATCAATTCTGTGTCGTCTTCAAGTGCAAAAACGGTCACTGTCCTTTTAATAACGTCAGATGCAACTCTGTTGATGATTGTGGTGATGGTTCTGATGAAGAAAATTGTAAAAGTATTTCCATTTATATACAGAAAAATGCTCAATAAATCAGCATTTATGCAAAAAGAAATGCATGCCTATTTCAACTATATGTTTGAAGTTTATAATATTAGGTGATGATGTGACATATGAATATCCGACAAAAAACATCACCGGTGTATTCCTACATAGTAATCAAGTTGGAGAATTAGGCGATGTGTCTCGTCATTAATTATTTTGCTTCTATGACAAAAGCTTGCTTGAATGAATATTATTACAAATCATTTAATAATATTCTGATTTTCTTATAGATATCTCTCCTTTCATAATTCCATATTCGAAATACCATTTTTTGTTCAAAATACTGTAGGAAATACGCAAAATTTACTTCTGTTAAATCTGAAGTAAAAAATAACTTATTTTAATATATATTCGATAATGATATCATTGATATATAGAGTTTAACCCGAGAGCAGCTAGTCATGCGCTCTGAAATTAAGTTTATGAAAACCATGTAAGATTTGATATTAGTCTGGGTATTCACCAAGAAGTATACAGATATAAAAACAATAATTACAACTTTTTTTGTAGATTTTGAATCTAACTGTTAGCGATGGGGACTGGGACCCAAGGCGTGACAGATTAACTTAATTAATAGATTATATTAATTATTATCGCTATCCTAATTTATGGATAAGGAACCTTCAGAACAAGAGCCAACAATTGGCGGTTGGGACAGGATCGCTATGGGAGAAGTTAAAATTCCTACCCTAACAAGGAACCAGGACATTGATGCATGGTTGAGAAGGTTCAAAATGGTCATGGAAGACCGAAAAGTTCCAATTGAACGTTGGACGTTCAATTTTCTGATGTGCTTGGACCAAGACCTTTTCAAGATCTCAGGGCTTCTCGGTGTGAACGAAAAAACCGATTGGAACGCCGCAAGTGCCTTATTGAAGAATCACCTGGCACGTCAACCGTCGTCTATCCTTGTTCAGAAAGAGTTGAACGAGAGGGTGCAGCTGAACAATGAAAGCATCACCAGTTTTTGGGAAGCAGTGGTTGGACTATTGTTGTTAACATACCCGGAATTGGAATCCATCCCAATAGAAAAGATTGCAAGAAATCGTTTCAATGAAGGACTCCAATCTGCATATGTGAAGCGATCGTTGATTTCGTTCTCGGCAGACAAGAATATTGCTGATCTCTTGACCCAAGCTCTTGAATTAGAAGCAGCAGAGCGTTCGACGCCGGAATCCGTGAAAATTGACGGTGAAGTGTTCGCGATAAAACGAGCGTCAAGCAACCGGCCTGATAATTTTGACATGTCATTATTGAGGAAAATTGTTCAAGAAGAGATGAATAAAAAAGTGGAAACTAAAAGGTACAATACTAACAATCAACAACGGTGTTATAACTGTGGTCGACTAGGCCATATTGCTAGATATTGTTATTATCGCCGCTACATCATGTCTTATTTTGTTAAGAGTGCAGTGTCCACAGAGGATCATCCTTCTCGTAGCTTAAATACATTATCTATGTTGGTTGACTCCGGGGCTTCTATATCTGTGATTGATGTATCTTTGCTTAAGGAATTGGATTTTGACAAACTGACCAGGACCAGTCACAAGATAACTAATGTCAGTGGACAGCTGATGCCTTGTTTTGGTTACATTGACTTGGTTTTGACTTTCAATAAACGTGGTTTTCCTCATAAGTTTTTGGTATGCCGCAATTTAGAAATAAAATGTATCATTGGCTCCGATTTTCTGGATAGGTATGGTTGCATTATTAGTTTTATTGATAATACGCTTCAAGTCGGAGATTGTTGTGTTAAACTTGATAAAAGCTGTCGAATGTCAATTGACTATCTTTCATTACCGTTGAAATCAGACCACTTATCGCCTACTGAAATAGTTTTATCCCATGTCCCAGAATCACAAAAATCTGCCTTCATTGGTTTAGTAAAAAAGTATTCAAGCCTTTTATCTGCTGATAAAAATCATGTGGGGTGTACTAACGCGGTGATGCATAAAATAAATACTGTAGGTGCCGAACCTTTCTAGCAAAGACTCAGGAAATTTCCTATTAAGCATATTGAACAACTGAGAGAAATCGTTGATAATTTACTGAAAGATGGAATAATCGAGAGAACCGAAAGTCCCTGGGCATCAAATGTGGTCTTAGTTAAAAAGAAAGACTCTACGTGGCGACTTTGTGTCGATTATCGACAACTCAACTCATTAACCCTGAAAAACTCGTATCCTTTACCACGCGTCGATGACGTATTAGAATCTTTAGCGGGAGCAAAGTATTTTTCCAAGTTTGACCTTTTGAGTGGTTATCATCAAGTTCAAGTTGCTTATGAAGACAGGCAGAAAACTGCTTTTATCACCCCTTTTGGACTTTTCCAATTTACTCGTATGCCTTTTGGGCTATGTAATGCCCCCAGTACATTTCAAGCATTGATGGATAGAATTTTGAAAGAAGCCATTGGGCGCTACTGTATGGTTTACCTCGACGACATTATTATTTACAGTAAATCCCTACAAGATCATATTAATCATATAGAAAGAATATTTTCTATGTTAAAAAAAGCGAACATTACAATAAACTATAAAAAATCACGGATTCTTGTGGAAAACTTTAATTTTCTTGGACACGTGATATCTCAAGCTGGAATAACTACTGACCCTGATAAGTGCAAAGCAGTACAAGATTGGAGTGTGCCAACCTCTAGGAACCAGCTACAACAGTTCTTAGGTTTAGCGTCTTATTACAGAAAATTTGTCAATAACTTTGCCAGAATTTGTCTACCCTTATATGAACTGCTAAAAAAAGAAGTCCGTTATAAATGGACTAATAAATGCCAGGAAGCTTTTGATTATCTAAAAGAAGCGTTAACATCTCCTCCTATTTTAGCCTACCCCGATGTTAGTAAGAGGTTTTTATTAGACACTGATGCAAGTGGAGACCGATGGGTGAGATTTGATACAATTAAAAAAATCAATGATTTATTTTACACTCAAAGTACATATAAATGAATTATCTAGTTTGAAAAAATTAGATGAAGTTTTAATTACTTCGCAAAATTAATAAAAAAGCCAATATTCATATTATTTTGACTAAAATTTATGAGTTTTACTGCCTTTTACCAACATTTTTGAATCCAGTGTTTATTTTTCTGTTTTGCGTATCTTAACTCCCAATGGATGAATGTTAGACAAGATATACTGTATATCAATGTATTTGTATTTTTGATAAAGAAGTTTCAATTTCTTTTATTAATGTATCTGTCTTACTACCCTAATCAAAATGTAATAATTTTAAACACCAGAAATTAATGATATGGAAAAATATTACAAATGTAACTTAATGCAATCGAAGCTTATCGTTGTAGAAATTAGTCGTCACTAAACAAAGTTATTTAATAACATTAAATCGAATTTATTATTACACGTGATAGGAATTTATATTGAATACAACACCTTTCACCTCATCTCTCTTTAGAATAGAAATCATATAAGCATTTTCTTTGACAGAATTTTGTAAATTAACCATATTTATTAATATTATAATCAACTATATGTTGATATTATCATTTAAAACGCAATTTATCCTTTTTCTTATTATATTTTAGCATTTATGGAATTCATGTTGAAAATTCAAATTTAAAACATAAATCATCTAAGATTTATTTATATAATGCACAATTTTCGTTCTCAGTTCCATTTAGAGATAAAGCATCGATTAACATTCAATTTTCATTACGATGTGAAAATAGATTCTTTTTCAGATATTGTTTCACGAGAATTCGTGTTATTGTATATATAATAGTAATTAATCGTTTATTATGAATTGTAGAAGAGAGGGGGATAATTATGAACCTATAAATTACAAAAATTTGTCTTTACATTCAGGTTTTTTTTAACTCTGAATGATATTCTGGGTGGTTATGTTCATTCATCGACATTTTATGCTATCTTTAACATTATGATAATATTGCCATCTATCAACATGAAACAATGAACAGCTTTTAAATCAAATGAATTAAATTTTGAAAACTGATTTAAAGTTATGTTTTAAGCAAATTTGGAATATGTTTTTAATTACTTATGTTTCTATTATTATATGAATTTTTGAATTTCTGTTTCTATTTAAATATGAATATAATTTTTAAAAATTGATATCTTTTATATGTATAGCATCGAAACCCTTTAAATATCAACACAAGTATCAAAGGATTATCAGGGATTTTAAGCTATAAAATATGGCTTTATTGGTCGACTCGATTTTTATCTTTGGAGTGTGGCATTCGTAAGTTTGTTCTGATGATACATTCAATAACCTTGTTAAATTCTTAACGTTGTTTCATGCATAATGAGCCTAAGGGTATTTCATTTATTTTAGTGGTTGCTATCATAATATTCTCTCATTTTCAAACTTCAGTTAAAAAAAAAATTAAGGAATGATTAATCGTCACAGCATTTATTTGTCTATATATTAATTACAAAAATATGATATAATTATATCGGATTCGTTGAATCATTTTTCTGTAGCCGTACATTTTCAGACTGTTTTATGAACAATTAGCATTTTGAAAATATGAAAATAAATGTTCCTTTCAGGCTAGCCTTAAATAAAATTATATTACATAGAATCTACGATTCGAAAATAGATTCGGATTAATAAATATCATTGGTTTGATTTTAAAAATCAGAATTTTACCAATTTCCATAGATCAATGAAAACAATTCAATGATCTATATTTTGTATAATTTAAATGAATTTTTTCGTTAATTGTGTTTCAAAATTCTTTTGAAGATTTTTAAAATTTTGTTCAGATTCGTTATCTTAGGATATGTAAAATTATGTTGAGGCATTTATATTTGTATTTTAAATCATTAATTGACCTCAAAAATTACTTTGATTATAGAATTTTCCTTTTTTTTTGAAACGCGATAGAACGTATTTGTTCTATTTTTGTATGAATTTTTTTTGTTTAATTTTAAATGATTATTCACAAAATTATCTTTACTTTTTGAATGATTGATGTTTTTTATGCAACGACATGATTGTACTAAAAAAACGTACCAGAAAGCTGTTTTAAAAATTATGGTGGGGGATAAGATACTATATCTGTATTTTTTGTTAAATATAACAATATGTTTAAAGTAAAGTCATTAAAATTTTTTATAATTTACATCTATATAAAAAGAGTTTTGAGATCTCATTAAATTGATATTTGTAACTGAAATCTGTTCAAGAATACCTCCCAGATTTATCCATCATATTCAAACATAGTTTTAGTTAATTAAGGGATAACCATTTTATGACAGTCGAGTTCACTCATTAATGCACGAGTTTCATTAATTAGAGCGCGGTGTCCGTGATTAGTGACTTTGGTTAAACATCTAACATCTTAAGCATTTTTAAAGAATTTTTCATGTTTTTAACGCTGAAGAGGCCAATGACTTTTTCATGCGATAAATTTTTCATGAAGACTTATGAGATAATTTCATAAATTGTTTTGACTTTGATTTCAAACCGTAACATAATCTTCTTAAAAAAAAATGCTTGAAACAATTAATTTTCAACAAATATCATTTATTAATGAAACCATGTGCAAATTTAAGAAACTCGCGAACTCATTTGTGAAACTCTCGCACTAATTAATGAAACTAGTCCACTAATTTCTGAACTCGACTTTATACAGAAATACTTATCCGAGTATAAAATTATTAAATATATCTCATTAATTTATTATGTAAAACCTTGCCAGATTTTCACCAGTACTTAAATCTGAGGCTTATTATTGTTGAACAAGCTTATTTTACAATATCAGTATTTTATATAGATACCAAACGATGAATTTACGTCTCAATATCACATCAAATACCAACCATAAACCTAAAGTAATCACTTCAATGTAAAGACCGTAATGAGAAAACAAAATTCAGTCGATTCTATCACAATATTTGAAGGAAATCGATTTTTATAGTTACAAGAAATAATTTATCAGTGCAACATTAATATATGTTTTTGAAAAGTTTCTATATCGGTTTTAGAAGAATAAAACAGCTATGTTGTTACAATCATGCCGTTAGAAAAAGAAACGAAAACATATTTTCAAAACCTTTTCTCTAGAATCAGTGAATACAAATCTAGAATAAGAACAGTTGATAATTGAATGTATACACGCAATATATGAGATTGATGAGCGAAGATTTTATTAAATATTTCCAACTGAATACACTTTAAATGGAAAATCGGTATATTTTTGATTAAAATAGAGTGCCGAGATACAGCTGTTTTTGTTAAAATGTCTTATAAAACAGATTTCATACTCATGTGCAATATAAAAACATATATCTATCCGATTTTACGATCCACTAATAATTTTGAAAAACTTCTAGGACCTGTATATTACGAGTATATCCTCCATCGGGACTATATTGAAAAATTGATCATCATACTATAAGCTCTTGTAGAACTATATTCTTTAGCCGTTAGTATTCATTTAAATTTAGAATATTGACCAGATATTAATGGTATTCGCAAAGGAATTGAAAAAACATCTAATACAAATTTTTTATTGCTTATATTACGTGAATGATAACAAACAACTGTGATTATTAAAGTTAAATTTTCCGTTGCCTCGTTGATGTGGTTTTTATTTCTAGATCATTTTTCATCCATTAATCTCCTTTTTTTTAAATTAAAGCGTCCAAAATTTTTATATCTATTAAATATATTAAAGATTTTCCTTGAGAGAATATAACAGCAAATCTCGGCTATCGACTAACTAAACAAGCTTAATATTTTTCATAGATATGATAGGTGCCTTTATTTTTCAAATTCGAGTCATTTGACTACAAAGTAATTAGGAAAACTTGCAAATATCTAAAACTTTTAACTAGAATCGAAACGAAATAATTGGTGATTGAGAATGTCAGTTTTACCACTAGCAAAACATTAATGAATCTCCATGGAAGAATGTCTTATTCGTTTGCTTCAATCTGTATAATTGAATCGGAAAATAGCTCTTAATTATGTATGAGTAACATAAATTATGTCCATACTAACTTGTACAGGAATACATACATGTCAGTGATAGCAGCAGTTATACTCGATTCTCATTAACCGTCTGAGCTGATGGAAATCAGAATACATATATTTTATTTGAAAATAAATCAAATATTTAGAACAAGTTAATTTTATCCATTAAAAAGATTTGGCATGGTTTGTGTCAAAAATATCGGACACCTTTAATTGACCAAACACTCGAATATTGTGGATGAAATTTGTTTAAATCATATCTCTATTTTTATATCAGACTTTTGATGAGTCACTGCTTCGACTATTGCTGCCCGTATCTTCTTAGCAGTTCGTCACTCTACGTTCCATCTCAATTTACTGTTAGCCTTACACATTATATTTTCACATTCAATGATAATTTAATCAATATATCAATAATATCAAACTAAAAATAAATAGTAATTGTTCTAAATTATAAGCAAAATTCGACAGTTCCTCATTATGATATTCAAATATTTTTTGTTAAAACGACGAATAACGAAGATTAATTAAAATTCAATAATCAAAACAGGGCCATATTCATGAGTAAGTTAAGTGAAATATTGCTTAAAAATTTAATTTAAGATTTCATCGCTTTAAGATTTTGTTTGTATTAAAACTTTTTAATTTAATTTTTTGTACTTCCGATTTGTAGAACATTCCAATCTAGTTATTATCTGCTAAAAGAAGCTTTTCTTTTTGGCAAGGGGTCATTGAGGCATCAAAACTACACTTGAAGATCCATGACTACACAAAAATTAATACAAAGATGAAATTGGACATACTTTTGATATCCACATTTCTGATATTCACAATCTGTTATGCGATGCCCTATAATTTTGTTGAAAAATTTTAATGAATGTATCTGGCAATTTTCGAACATATCCAGGTATAAAAATGCGGTGTGAATGGTTCGTATTTAACAAAAATTCATCGCTATAACGTTTACGGTTTGCTATTAATCTATTTTAAACACAAACATGATTCTTTTCATCTGTTTAATATGCGCAAAGCAGTTTAAATAAAATAAAATTTGGCTTGAATAATTTAAATATATTGTTAAAATTATTTTGATTATTATATTACATGAATTAAGAGATAAGAATTTTAGCGAGATTCACAGTAAGAAAAAAACAAATACATCAAGACAAATGTTATGGTTCCTAAATAATTTCATCATCAATATAGGAATAAATTTCACTCTAAGTCCTATTATAATTTATTTGGAAATACGAAATTGTTCATTTTAAATTGATATCAGTGTAAGGTTTAAAAAAATGTAATCCGTGGTTTACAAAACATTAAAATGGGAGTTTTCATTATATGAACCGTAAAAATTTTGTAAGAAATGTTTATTGCAACAGATTTACGGCATCGTTTTATTTCAAGAATTGCCCTGAATTATTAAAAAGTATCGTTGAATTTTGAGCCTTTAAGATAATATTACGTTTATTTTTAAAAAAATCTATGCATGAGGAAAATCTTTTTTATCCATTTGAGTTGTTTAAATATCTATGTTCAGCAGATCAAATCTATCATCAAAAATGATACTAGCTATTCGAATTTTTTTGGATACTTTCTATAGAGTTTTAGATGGCGTAGTACGTGAAACAATGAGTAGATTAAATTCCAAATATACAAGGCATTAAGCATCCCAAAAAATAACAATAGTTACTCGTTTAAATACTCGACGTACTTGAAGAGTCTGGATCTCTCGGTGATATTTTCTCATCAATATGTGATAATTTAAAAGTACGAAAATAGTACGATGTTTGCTTAAAGCATTCAAACATTTCCTAGAATTTTTGCACATTGCTATTCAATCTGGAACATATCAAAAATCATTTCACAAAATTGAAAATAAATGTATGATTAGAAAAATATTGGAAACCTGAAGAACTTTTTAGTAGAAAATGAAAGATGGTCTAAGAGTATGACGTAGAATTATTAAAATGCTTAAACCATCAATTGCACAGTTACAGACCTGCCTAAAATTAGATGGATGAAAATTGAATATTTATACTTTTAAATGTATGATTTGTTATATATTTTTAAAATTCAAGTTTTTTTATGGAATGAATTTTGCCAAAATTGAAAGATTGGCTGATCAAAGTTGTAACAAGACTTGTAGTTTGATCAGAGATCCATTTATTTTTCAAATACCCGTTTATTTTCATTTATATTTTTTTATATTCTTGTTTTCCTATATTCATACAAAATTCTTCATTTTTAATGCCAAATGCGGCTTAGGGCATCATATTTCTTCGCAAAATATCAAAATCAAGTATTTGAAAATTTTAATGAACACAAATTTCGATCATAATATATAAACAAAAATTAAAAAAGTTTTTAAGGATTGATAATAAATAAATCGAAACCAATCCTGTAGACTATTTCACAATATAAACAGAAATATCATCAATAAATTATAGGAACTGGTCTAAAACATCACAAAATTATTGTGAATCTGGTGAATTAGAATTAGATAAATGACAAGAAGGGATGTATAGATGATATTTATTTTGATTAAATGAATCAATCTATTAAAGGAGTCCTACAATTTTTTTCAAATACATTAAAATTCAAAAATTTCAAGTTTGTGATATTAAAGACAGAAAATTATCGATTTCATTTAAATAAAAACACATCATTAAATCTGATGTTAGAATATACAATTTAATGATATTATTGACTTGATTAAAACGGGTTCAGTATAAATACCTTTCGATATCTGCATTTGTGGCTTCAATGATTCTACAAGATTTGTAGAAATGTCGAAGAGAAATTAAACCATTGAAAATATGTCGCAAAATTTTTTTTAACATTCATATTTAATTTGAAAACACTTGATATCTTTGATATGAAATATAGGGTTTCAAATGATATGGAAATATATATTCACATCTCAGGATGTTCATAAATTAATTTTGCTTTTTTTAACAAATGAATATATAATAAGAGTCTAATTCGTCACCCTAGTACGGAAAATGCATTGAACAATATGGAAAATTGGTTGATAATCGCTGTAAGTATAGAGAATTAATATTTCCACTAAATGTTTTTAATATCTAGTTAAAACGATAAAGAAAACTGGATTACGAATTCAAAAATGATTTCTCAAAAAACAATGAAAATGGACACAATAATTTATCTCAAAGATGAATTGCTTAATATTAAGAGATATAACTTATTAGTAGAAAATTTTATTTTTTGCGAAAAGCTGAACATTCTAATGCTCGTCAATTAATTCAAATATTCTAAATATATTTTATGAATTATATAATCCTATTTTGGCTTCAGTATTTTAGTAATAGATATAATAAAGGTATTAATAAAATATTGGTATAAAGTTAAAGGTGTGCTGAATGAGATAATTTTTTTAGTGATTTGATTGATATATATTTAATAAAAAAATAAGGCTGATTGTTCTACAATCTGATATTGAAAATATTATTATTTCGTGATTGAAGCGATCCAAATTGATTATAAATACTATCATCACATCATTAATTCTATTAATTTAACAAGGATAGCCGCATATCATTTATCACTGTACTTATTACGAATACATCTCGATATTATGTTCAAGACACTCATAGTTTTGATCCTATGCTTCAATATCGCAAATGCGATTCCATCCTTAAATTTCAAACAAAAAAATGTTCCACGACGTCTTCCACCTAAAATATCAAAGTATGACTAAATTACTCTAGACTATTTTCAGTGATGCGAAGAACTATGAACTACAATCTCTGTTTTGGGAAGGGGGTCCGAATTATTTGTTTTTTATTTTTCAAAGAAAAGAAATAGTTGAGTATCCAACAGATATAAGTTCTGATACAGAAATTGATCAAGGACAATCTTCGGATAGCTCAGCTTCGAACAAACCTAAAAAACCGAATTCGCATTTAAAAAATAAAATGAGATACAGTGTTCATAAAGTTTTAGGTAATTTTAAGGAGAATCAAATATCTTTAAATAACACAATACCCAAAAGTGAGGAAAATGAAAATGGTAGATTTTTTATGAAACAGAAAATAATAAAAATCAAAAAGACCAAATTTTATATTTATCTAAAGATGGAGGAATATCTTTTAACCGTTGGATACCCATGTATGATAACAAATCCGTTTACGTCGATAAATTTGTGGCTATAAAAAATGTTTTGTTTGGCATATCGAGTTTTAATGGAATATTCTTTTATGCTGACAGCGGATTGAATCTATTTTCAGTCCATAAATATGAAATAAATATGCGAATATATCCATCAGACTTTGATCCGTCGTTGATTTATAAACTAGTCCAGAAAAATGTCACAGTAAGTAAATATTCCTATTTTTTCAACAAATATTTCTAAATTTAAAAACATCATATAGGATTTTTGAAGGAACAAAATAATCTTTGTAACTAACATCATAATCAGTGCAACCAACATAATAATGCTGTCAACCAAATTAATAAACCTGGGAACCAAATTAATAATCGTTGCAATAAATATTTTTAAGTTGTCACAAATTCAAAATTTATTTTATATATGTGATAATAAACCTATCATTAGCCATCCTTTTAATTTTTAGATGATTAAAATTTTATCAGGTTCAGCCGTAACGCATAACGCCAGGCTTAATTTTCTCAAAACATCAAAAATTATTTGAGAAACAAAAGGAACATTTGATACCTAAGAATGTCAAAGGGTGCTGTCCTTCTAAATTTAGTTGTGTTTAGCAATTCCAAAATGCATTCCTATGTCTATGTGTGGAATAAACTATCTAAGAACGAATGCTCGAATAGCAATGCTCAAATCTTTCGCAATTCCACAAACAACAAAATCAAGAATGATAGCATCCTAGTGTCATTCTTGGCAATCAATTTTTTCATTTGTTTCTCAAATATTATTTGATGTTCGGAAAAAAATATAATCTGACGCTATATGTGATGGGTGAACTGGATAAAATTTAAATATGCTAAAAATTCCACAGGGGACAAATGAAAGTCTTACTATCCCATCTCCACAAGAAATGCTTGATTTATGGCAACTTTTATTCATTTTCTTGCAACAATTATTATATTTCGATAAACCCTTAATTTCTAAGCATATTATTCGTTTAATGAATTTTAAACATAGCAATAAATATAATAACGAAACTGTCTGAAGAGATTCATACTTAAAAATAGGACATAGCTTTGTTAAAAACATGAAATCATTATATTAAAGGATGAATTATATCAAATTCTATCGCTATATAATAGTAAATTATGTCAGTATTTGTATTATCGAGATGATTATAAGAGAAATTATATTTAAATTTTATTTTAATACAAGATCCATTGAACATGCATTTTAAAATGTTTTATTAAAGAAACTAACGTCGTTTTATAAATAGAGCCTCTCACTTTAAGATTGAATTACATTCATACAACTTCTCAGTTCTTCAATTATTCATCACGTTGTCGGTTAATACTGGACAATAAGATCGCCTTAAAACTGATTAGATATACCATCAAACACATATTTTCATAAGAATATGGGGATTTTTACACAGTGTCATCGGATACAAAGGCATGGAACTTTATATATTCGTTGAGAGTAAGAGATTAATCTACGTTATAAGTGTATAGATTATTCGTTGAAATCGTCATTTCTCAACAATTTGTGAATATATGACATTAATATTTTCTTCGAAATTTCTTAGCTATGTGGCAAAAAGTGTCAGGTTCATTAATTAGATAGTTCGTCTCATAAAATAGTTAGGTATTGTCTTTGATTCATGAATTTTATTAAAAATTAAGGTTTACATCAGTTTTGAAGAATTTTTAGGTATATTCGACTTTACATGTTGAATCGATTTTTTTTCCAAAAATTTTTATGTAGCATTCTTTAATATATTTATGATTTATGACTGGACATAGATTGAAAATATTCCTACAATATCATTTCAAATTACGTTTAATACTTAATATTTATTAATGGTTACGATTTAACTACACGATGAACTAATTTATGGTACTCATACACTAATTTATGAGTTTTGATAAACATCCTTCATAAATCTTTACATACTCTATAATTTTGAGACATCAACTGATTCGATAGATAATCCTTTTTATTCCGAGATAAAATATTGAAAATATCAGTTTGATAAAACAATCCTTTAATACAACTTGTCGTCGTATTAAAGGCTGATATCAAGGTTTGGTTTTAGAGTAAAATAAATAGATTTTTGCAGGATTGATATGGTTTCTGATATATATCAACTTAAAAACTGATAATAAACGGTTTGGCAAAGATTTAAATACGCATTAAGATAGTGACAATAATATAATCGTTACAGAGATCTTTTTCTATGCCTTATTCATATTTCATTTATTATTTTTTTATGATTTTCTATTTAATCAAACAGGTTCTCAGAAGATCTATATATATATATATTTATGTTGATATACAGCTGTGAATATTTTATTATGAATACACAAAACCAATTACCGCGCTTTCATAACAATATACATTGATGGTTTTTTTCATAAGATTCAAATCTACCGCGCATGTATTATATATACAAAAACGAATTTTCTTTTTAATTTAGAGGGTGCGATTTATACAGGTGTACGCTACAGACTCCAAAAAAGAAAATATTTAATTTTTTGAAATCTTAAATGGACGTAAATATACGATGAATAAAGATGCAATTAACATGAAAATATCAATCTAAATATTTCAATATCAATTCCGTCACTTTTTCACTTCACGGAAAATAATACATTCATTTATTTTCCCGTCCTATTTTCGACAAATTCTTATAACTTATGTTTTTTTCATCCAGTGTACCCATTTATTTTTACATTACATCTATTTAAATTAAAATGAACAAAAACATATTTTAAATTCAATCATTAAATTCTGTCCATCGTAGCATCAACTATTGTTTTTAAACATATTTCAATTTAAATTTATCAGTAAAAATACATTCTTAACCTTTAGATAACATTTTACAGTTACATTGTCGATAACGAGAGCGTATTTTGGAGATATTTTGCCTTTTAAAGATAGTTTTTAAGATGTATTTTATGATATCACTGTAGAGTCTGTTTGTTTGTTTCAATTCGATACAAACATATAAATTTAATTTGAGTGTTATGGTTTCAAACAGTACAAACTAACGATTATTTTTGATCCGGGATGCAAACGAATATATTAAAAAAATATTACGACTTTTAATAAAATAAAAAAAGTGCTGAACTTTTGGGAAACAATCAAATACATTCAGTCAATGAACATTTTTTTATTTTTTTCATTTTTATAAAATTAATAAGATTTCTATAATTTGTTTTCAACTTGAACATAATAACTCTTAATGATGTATGGGAAATGTTTACCATTCCTCATATAATGCTACCTCAACATAAATCATTGTCTACCATATTTTCTTATTATAAGTTAAATTACGTAAATATATTGTATAAATTTGAAATAAGTATTTAATGTTCTCTCACCTCCTATCACATTAAAATATGTCCACACAAATTCAAATAGGAGTTGATGATAAATTAAATTTGAAATTAATTTTGCAGATAGATGTAATTCCGACATATATCATCTCATTAAAAATCTATCGTCGAAAATATTTTCAATTCATGTATATTCTAATAAATCCGGACACATGTTCTGAAGCAAAAATGAACAATATTTCAAGTATCTATTTTAGTATAAAAATTGAAATTAAATGATAATTTATGCTTTGAGACATCATTTCATTTATTGTGTGTGGCTGGACCATAAACGTAGAGAAACATATATTTATGAGGAAAAATGTATCGAGCAAGTTTATATAATCATTATAATTTTGATATTCGTATAAATAGAATTTTTGAATTTCATATGTAAATAATTTTAAGGCGGAAAATGTCTTGTATGATTTGTATATCAGTCGCAACTTTGGAAATAATTTCGATAAAATCAGCGATTATATTTCCGATGCCTCTTGGGTTCTTGATACCCCATTTATCATTTATATAGGTGCGTTTTTCATGAAATAAATTAGTCTACAATACTGTGATAATTCTAGATGTATCTCGGAACTTTACGGAGATATATAAATTTTATAATATATCAAGATTCTACCAGATTCGTAACGAATTCATTGTATTAAAATCAAATGTGGTAACATAGTTATATTAATAGACATCTGAGAAAAATATTATATTAGGTATTTGGCACAACGAAAATGTTGACGACATTAATATCAAAATATTTTATGCCTACCGTTTTGAAGACAGTGCTGATTGGACAAATATCAATAATTTCAGGAATTATTTCTATTTACATGGAAATTTTTATACCTTGGGTTGGAAACACAAATCCAATTTGTGTTTATTTACTATGAATAAATACGATCAATCGGTTCAACTCGTTTTCAAATTGTCTGAAAATGATATGATGGATAATAAATGTCCATTTTTTATTCATCCGCATTTACCAAATGTCATTTATATTAATGTAAAAACTAATGATTCGAAGATATACACATACATATCGGTAGACGATGGAAAGCATTTTTTGACAGTTGGAATTAATCCAGACAATCCTGACTGCAAAGAGGATAACTGCAGAATAAAATTTGATCTTCGTTGTGGAACTGATTCAATCAGAAATTATATTTCGGAAAAATATATCGCTAAATTTGAAGGGACGTTATACAAAAATAATTACGAAAGTCATCATACATTTATTTCATTCACTGGTGGACAATATTTTCAAATATTAAATTCAAAAATCGAACAAATATCCATTTTGAATAGGGGTGTGATAATTTTTGGCTCAGGATGCGACAATGGTGAAATCGGGTATTCATACGACGAGGGATACAAATGGAATACTTACTATATTGAGTGCAATAAATTAATCAAAATCATACCAATTGAATTTCAAGATAATCCAGTTATATCCGCAATCAATTTCAACGAACATGAAAATACTTACACTGTCTATTTATTCAATTTTCAGGCTTTAATAAGTAATATATTTCTAATGAAAGCGCGAACTTGCAATAATGACGATTTTCAAACATTCTTCTTCATGAGACATTTTGGGACATGCTTTCAAGGACAGCAGATTTCGTTCTTAAAGAAAAAACAATCGGCGGTTTGCGTTGACAAAAGAAACTTGGTTATGCTTATCGTTAAACCATGCCCCTGTTCAATTGAAGACTTTCATTGGTATCATATTCTTAACAATAGTAAACCAAGATACTTATATGAAAACAATTTTTGTATTTTTAACCCCCGTTATAATTTCAAAAAACCAGGAAACATATGCAGATACGGTGATATACCGCTTATTAACTTGAACGGGTAGGAATGATATTTAATAGATTTATACAATTAGATTCTGATTTATGCATGCCTCGAAAGATATCTTTAACCGAAGATTCTATGTACGCCGCTTATTGCATCAGCAAAGGTTCTTAAACTGTTTTATTAGATTTTGATATTCGATTATTTGTGATTCTCGAGGACCATATCAATCAATTCGCGCTCGATTACAGAGGAAAATATTTACCAGCCTCTTCTTTCAGAAAATATTTTCTTCCAAAAAAGATAACTTCTGAAGACCCGATAGCATATGATTGGAATAACAAATCCATATATCTATATAATAAACAAATAATTGTCAAATATTACCAACAGGATAAGCGATTCACTTCTAGAAAAACTACCATTTATAAACTTGGTTTTGATATCGTATCAATGGAATATGATTTTTCGATGTCTCTGATATTTTTATTAGACACGAAATCTCGTTTATTTTCTATTTCAACAAAGAACAATTACATTAAATTGTTATCAAAAAATGTCATTAATTTCAAATATCACATGGATACAACGTAAATATTGCCTTAAATTAAGAACAATCTCATTAGGTACAAATAATCAAATATGTAATTATCCCTTGTACTCGAACATGAAATGCTTTGATGTTGAAGATAACATCAAGAAATATGTTTATTGTCGCGAATTAGAATACCACATCTGGTTACTTCAGAATGATACACTCTTCATTGTAAAATATTTTAGTGATGAAATACCACTAAAATACAAGGTAATCGAAATATTATTTTATTTTTCTAACATTTATGATTTTTTAACCTTAATACTTGATTTTTATCGACAGAAAGGTTTATTTCATGAAATGAGTTTATAGATATTAAAATTTCAATATTCGATCCAAAAATATCGACATTTATCATTAAATTAATCAAAATAATTGTACTATAGTGTATTTATAAAATTATCATATTTTCTTTAAAATCATGTCCTCTTCCTTAATCCATGTTTTCGGACGTCTTCACCGTATTTTAAGTCGATTATGTTAAATTTCAGTCAGCGAATCTATACATTATCTAGTTTTTATACATAGACATCATTCAGATTTTTTCGATCACACCTTATAATTGATATAAAAATAAATGAATTTACATATATGATATGTTTTTATTATCGTCCTAATGATAGAATCTATTTTATAAATTTAATATATGATAATTCGACGCATGGCAAACATTGTAATGATAGTCCTGAACTATTGAACTCTTTGAAATCAAATATCACGTTATAAAAATATCGATGTTGGCCATATTCATTCGAATATTAGTATTTTAATACACTAAAATATATTAAGTAGCGCCTATCTGAAAATTACTGTTTGTGAGAAACAATACAAAATACCTGCAAACAACATGGATTTATTGGTTTAGAATTTAAATAATGTATTTGTATAAATTTCGTCAATGCCTGCTTAAAATTTATTGTAACGTATTGAGTCAGAGATTGATAAAATCAAAAATCAGTATTAGCTAGATATATTTGTAGTTACATCATTCTTGTTTTATTTATCTGAAAATAAAAAAGTATATCTGTGAGGCTTATTTTTAATATTAAAAAAGCATTACGGTGATGAACAGAGCTAGAAATTTGTATTAACAGAAAAAATAATTATAAACCAAACCTGAGCTTATAAATATTCCGTTAAATTATATTAATTAACACGACATTGATCTAAATACTTAGTATTTTTTTAAAACTTAACAGACCCGAGAAATTTCGTTGTTTAAACAACCTTACAAATTTGAAAATCTATGCTCATAAATGTCGACGATATTTCATTTATATAAACAAAATGGAAACCACGTTTTTGATAAAAATACTCTACTCAAAGCAATGATTTTGATCAAATAAAATAGTTCTACACGCATATAAATGTGTTTATGATATATATTTCTGGTCGATTTATTAGCCTTCATTCTTGACATGTACAACATCGTTAAAATTGTCATAACTTTAAGGTTCAATTATATTCGTAAAATGAGATTTAAATGAAATATTTCATTAATTTACAATCCAGAAATAACAAGAAAGACATCGTTATCGTGGATTTATATGTAATGGTCAATAAAACATAAACGTAGAATATCAATTTCGATAGTTTATCAAATGTTTAATCTCTAAAAATATGTTAATAACATCGTTTAAAATAAATAGATGTTGATCATCAAGCAATTATTTGTCCTTATCTGCATATAATTTGTTAGTTGTAAATAATCATGTTAACTATATTTTATCTATTGACGGAATCTCCTGCAGGTCGTTTTGTAAAATACCGCTTAACTTTAGATAAAATGCTCATTCTTATCATAAAATGTACTTTGTTGGTATATATGTTTTTGTAAATGCCATAATTCTAATATAATTACTACCGCTACATTACTAGTAGTTAATTTATTTTGCGAACTGCGCAAGTTTAAATTTATTTAGTGATTAAAAAGGCGGAATTCAATAAATATTTTATATATTAAGAGATTGAATATAAATATAATTGCGCTGTTGATATGATTCAAAAGATTTTGAATAGTATAATTTGGACAAAATATTTACTTTAAAATTTAACATGTATAAAAACAGGTTATTCGCCAATATGAGGATGTTGAAACTTTTGACCTCGTAAATGAACATCTGTACTTTATCAAAAGATCGATGCTTGTGCATACTAATCTAAATGGATCAACCAGAGAGAATAGAGTGTCCTATGAAAATTTTTCCAGGGTGATCGGATTGAATATACAGACTAAATATTTATCAAGTATGTAAAATCTATAATAATAGAAACACGTATTAGATACGATAACAGCACATGTCAATTAGACTGTGACCCGTTGATTAGCTCTCAAGATTTCTGTTTTTGTTTAGACGCCGTGAATACATATAAAGAATATATGTGTGCGGAAAATGATGCAGAATGTCTGAGTAAAGTAGATAATTGATTAGACGAATTATGTGTTGGCTACAAGTGTAAAAACGGCAAATGTCCGCTAAATAACATTAGATGCAATGGTATCGATGACTGTGGCGATGGCTCAGATGAAGAAAACTGTCAAAGTATACCTGTATGTAAATAGAAATATGTCCAACAAACCGCCATTTATGCAAAAGAAAATGCATTGCTCAAGAACATATATGTTTAATAATTGATAATTATAGGTCGCGATCAATCATATGAATATCCAGGCACCAGTATAACTGGCGTCGTCAGAAATATTTCACAAGTGCAGAGGTTCGCAGATGAGACTCGTCTTTAATTATAAGTGCTATTGCTATAAAAACAATGCGAAATTGAATAATATATCATATGTGACATTATTCTTATATGCTATTTGTTATTAATAAATAACAAAATTGGCACTTTATGAAATTCGAATTAAATTCCCTCTTATTATAAAATAGAACAACATATATCTGTGTTTAAGAGTTATCTTCCTAAATCAACTGTTTTTGATTGATATATTATGGTCTGATTTATTATACATCATCAAGCAAATTTGTAAAAGAGTATTTCATGTACTTTAGTAAAGCTGATTCTGGTTTATATAATCATTGATTCATATGCAACAACTCAGATATAATTGAATCAATTTTGAATTTATACTGTATTTTTCTTGTACTTAGCTTGTATATGTACCACAACGAAAATGATTAACCGGTTAATAAAAATTGTGAATTTTTATTTGTTAAGTAGAAATGGACCCTTAATATAAGGTGTTCATTCGATTTAATAATCTTTGCAATCTATTCAATAAAAGTTGTTTTTAATCAATGAATAAGTCCTCGAGAGGGATATTTTACATTTCGTTGTCATCTTGTGAGATATACACATCATTCGTATTTTTTAAGCATTGATGAGGTTAAAAATATAGGGTTTGTTCATAAACACGAAACAGATTATGAAAAAAAAATGGAAATAATTTTTAGGCAACAATCTGACATAGGAGTTATGGATCAAATTCATGCATGATGGAGAATAATTACAAACCTGTACCATATATAGAATCAGTTCCCAAATAGTTTATTCTGAATGTATGATTTGTTGAATTTTTCAAATCGAACAGCTTTCAACGAAAAGCAAAATGAAATACACTCCTCCTAGTTTGACTCACTCATGACAAATTTAAGGGTTGTTTTTGATAATATATCATTTGACTTTGGTGTAAATATGGGTTCTCAAGTTTTGAACTATTGGTGAACCGGAGAATTTTGAGATCGATTAAAACATTGAAGTTGATAAAACAAGTTGAATTATCCAGATCATGTAATTTTTTGTTGAATTGTGGCACTTTCATCAAATATCTTGCATACATTATTAAAAAATGGAATACATCTATCAAAATTTTAATATAATTTTAAGCAAAATACCAGATCTCTGACAAATATTTTGAATTTTAACAATAAAATATACTTTCTAAATTTCACGCATGCTAAAAGTCTTTTGTAAATTTTAGCCATTTTAATATCAGTCACTATATGATATTATGTATTAAATAATTCAAATATATTGATAAATTATATTTTCATCTATTCTGTGTACTCAAACTACAGTCAGAAGTTCAAATACAAAATATACTACCATTTCTTTATTTTTGATGACTACGAACGATATCTCCAAAATCGCATAAAAAATCACGATGTGTTCTATTCTCCACATTAATCGGTAGAAAAGAACCTATATGAATAGTATGCATTCAAAACATTTGTGAGAATGATATAGTAGAAGATGAGGATTATGGTAAAATGATAAAAGCCTACATAATACACCTTATAAATTATTGTCTGAGGAATGTGTCATCAGAACAAAAACATTGTCGATTATAACAATGTTCTCTTTTATTGTAATGATAATGCATAGAATGTATATGTTAGCTGTAATATTCTTCATTTTTTTCAAAAAGAAACTGTAATCTTTTCTGGGACTTCATTTATAAATGTCTTCATCGAATATGCACATTAAATATATTACAAAGATATCAAGAAGCTTAATAGGTCTGAAATAATTGTAATTATCGATATAAATTTATAATAATTCACAATAAACCCGGTTTTATTTTCTTTTGATTTAATTATTCTCTTTGCTTTTTTTTCAATCTGTCATTTTTTCAGCATAAAAAATATATTTTTGAATCGGTACTAGGAGTATAATTTCGTAATTTCCGTTTTTATATCACTTAACATGCGCAGAAATAACGATGAAATCCAAAATGAAAATTATCCTTTGCATTAGAAAAAGAATAAAAGTTATAAGGGATCATTAATATGTTGTTGTAATTATGGAATCGAAGATTTATTTACGATGTGCGAGATTTTAGACACATAAAAATAATTAAAATGTTCGTTTCCCACTCATAGTACACGGGAACTGAACTAAGTACTCGTTAAATAATATATGAGGCGTTAATAACTAGGAAAATTAGCCGATATCTAAATTTTTGTTTTATTTTGAGTATAATTAATGTGTTTTAATGAATTTTACAAATAATCTTAAAAAACCCTGCGTATTTTTATTTTTTATCCAAATTTTGTCCCCCTAATTGCTGAAAATTAGACACTGATTACTGTATATAAGAATCGTGTTTAGCATTTGTTACTTTCTTAATAATTGTAAGATTGCTTTATCATACTTTTAATTCAAGATTATGCATAGAGCAGTAAAAATGCTTCAAGTAAATGAAAGGGACGATTGATTGAACACCTAAATACATTTGCAAATAATTCTATAGGATAATATAACTCTAATTTCTAAAGACTTCCAATTCAGTCATAATTTATCAAAAATATTAATAAAAATTATATATTTGCAAATGTATCAATTCTTGTCACATATGAACAAGATTAATAGTTGTGATAACAACTAGTAATATATAATCCAAAAATATTTTCACATTGCTGATTTCGTACACGAATTACTCATATTATTTATAATGTCAATTAAACTTTTTTTTGCCTATAGGTTTCACGAGACCTTTGTCTGAGTTATTCTGAAAAAACCGATGTCGATGGCTGTCAATAATTTTGTAATTTTTACTGTTTTTTATTAATGTGTTACATTCGTATGTATTTATTGAAAAATGGATGAGTATATTTCATTACATCCTAAATAATGTCAGTTACTAATTCAAACAATAAACTAAACACAGAAACCTCGATTTCCCAGGGTAATGATCCCTAAGTTTGTCTGTGCTAACCAATATTCGAATATATATATCCATATAATTGATTTTGAATGGCGACTTTCATCTCAGTATTTTGCATTGCTTTTATAAATTTTAAAGCAGAAATCGAACAAAGTCTCAAAAATGATGCAGCAAAGATGCATTTAAAATAGATTTTGTATACCACTGTAACGGCAATAGAATGTGGTTTTCTATTATGAAAACCAACACCAATTTTTAATGAAAATTATAACAAAAATAAGATTCAGATGTCATATATTAGGAATATTCTATCGAATACTAGCCATAGTGAAACTTTCATTTATAAAATATTAAATTGGTTCCAAATCTTCTAAACATTATAGATACATCAAAAATGATGTTAAATTAATCTCGTTTTATAATATCATCGTATAACAAAGTGTAAATGATTAAAAGTCGATTCAAGCTGAATACGAAATTTTCTTTCAAAAATTTCAATTGTTAAATAATGAAAAAAATGTAACTATTGTTTCCAAAATTTCGGCATATATATATAATATGATAACTGGGTTCATTCATTTCACAATTTTTCTATATTTGTAATATTCATTGCCTTTTTCGCATATTGATATTTGATTAAGATACTGCATTATATTTTATCAACCAATTAGTAGGGCTTTTGACGGTAATTTACTATTGTTAAATACACCGCCTATTTATAAATTTTTCAATCAAAGCAGAAAAACAGTTTTAAATATATTATTTTCATTTAATTTGTAAAAGACAGATTTTTCCTATATGAATATTATAGGAGCCGATACATGAAATGTAATTCATCTTTTTTTAAACCAATAGTTCGATCAATAGTTTCTATAATCTTCATTCAACAATTATTTATAATTTTACGCTCAGAACAACCATTATATGACACTGAAAATGTAATAAATTTAATGATTTTACCACTGTAATTTATTACAGGATATTTATGACCTCATAAGGCTAAATATCTTTGACGGATACGGTCTAGTTAATCCGTTGTTACGGTTAGCATCATAAATTCTTGGTCCATATAACAAAAACGCTATTTCGAGCTTTGATTTTTCCTCAGTTATCCACCTGTGTCAATAAATACCTTAATTATTTATTTGGAATCTATTCCCATTTTTTAATTGAAATCGACGATGTATACTAAAAAATATTTCTGCTCCTTTTGAACTCTGTGTTTTTTTTCATAATTGTAAAAATGAATTGAGTTTTTATCCAAAAAGTGACATCAATATATAAAGTCTTCAAAAATATTCAAAACCATTTCAGAAAATTGATGTGAATAAAATTTAAGTAATTCTGAAATGATTCTTGTCACCATGTAATTAATGAATGTCACGATTATATTACCGACGTGCTATTTTACAAGTCTATCATAATTTGTAGAAAAAACAATATAATTGATTATATTATAACAAGTTGAATATTACAACATATTTTATATTTTCAATGATTTTCAGATCTTTTTTTATGAAGATGTATAATGATTATATAGATACATGGTTTTCCATCCATTATCGCGCAAATTCCATTTTAAATCATGCCGATGCTATTTCATTTCGCGCAGATTCCATTTCATATCGCGCAAATCCTCTGTTTTATTAGTGTCAATAAAATTCAATTTAGTGAAGTTTAATTATTAATTGAAACGAGAAATATTATTTTCAATGTAAATTTCGAGGTTTCCAACATTTTGTGTTGCTAGTTTTATAGTTTTATCTGCGACAAAAAAAAAATCATAAAAATATTTTCAAGGGGGGATTCCTACATCCAAATCTGTAACATTTCATCGTCTAAGAGGCATATGTTTTATTGAAAAAGTATATTCATGGTACAATGGGGGGGGGGTGAATGGGAAGAAAAGAAGCTGGTTGGCTTACGACAGCAATAAATTAATTATATACAGTAGTTACTGTTCATGATTGCGTTGGATATTTT
>JWZT01005660.1:5603-15716 GCA_000827895.1 Thelohanellus kitauei | reverse complement strand
CACTATTTTTATAACTAGAGAAAATGTTTTCTAATATAATATTGTCGAAAAAATTAAGTATTTGATCGTCTGGTTCTCTGTTTTTTATTAAGAAGCCAATTATAAATCGATTTTTTAAAAGTGATTTCATTTCGTTTGTATCGTCATTTATGATTCCAAGTGGACGAAGGATGGATGATATTTCTATCGATGGAAATACTACCATTCCATACCTTATTTCAGAAGAGGTGATGTCTCTACCACAATTCTGTCCCATCTGCTCGAGAGAGAGCACATTATTTGAGAAGAAAAACATAGGGATGCTGAAAACAAACTGCCGCAAATGAGAGTCATTTTTCAAGGGCATCTTCTTCTCCAAATTCAAAAAAAGATAAACCAAATTATAGAGAGCATATTTTTGGGTAAGATGTGATAAAGAACCTAAACAACAAAGAATCAGGGAATATAAAAGCTCACACTGGCATACTACGCCAAAAAAATTAGAAGGTTTGTAATCACAAGTTTAGATTTCGTGGATATGCAAATTAGGAGACCAGGAGTCGTGGTTGAAATCGACGAGTGCCAATTCGGGATAAAAATACACAACAGGTTGCATCTTGTAAGTGATGCATGGTCCTTGGTTGTGTTGAACGAACACCTTAAAGGCGACTGTTTCATATCGAAGTTTCCGATATAACGGCGAATACCTTAGTATCGGCTATAATTACCCATTTCATAAAGGGTTCCTCATAATCACCGATATCTTCAAGAGTTATGGAAAGTTGGACTCAATGTATAACCATTTAATGGTGAATCATTCACATGGTTTCGTGACCCGGGAACAGGAGCATTACACATTCTATATAGGGAATCTGCAAGTCCCTAAAATATATAATTTCTCCTCTAAATATTACTAACGCTATCGATGAAAATGAAGAAATAAATGAGACGATTTTATATGACTTTCTAGCTGAATTGCTATGGAGGCGAAAAACCTCCTAAAATCTTTTGATATGTCTTATGTACGCCATTAGAGAATTGGAATACCTCATTTGACTGGTTAGTTATTAATTTGATAAATACAGGGGTTCTCGATAAAAATGGAATTTTTGCCCATTGAATTGGAAAATTCATCATTTAAAATGGGAGTAAATAAAAATGTAAAATTAGGAGAATAATCAGACCCCACAACTATCCGAGAACAAAAAGGGAGAAGCACGAATAAAAATGTATTCGATAAATGACGTCAGCATAATGTAAACGCCATATCCCACAATAACTTTCTTTCTGCAGTCTCGCGATTGTTCAATGTTAAAAATTCAACAGTTCATAGAATATAGATGGAATTTCAACAATCTGGAAATATCGAAAAAGCACCAAAGGGCGCAAACCGAACCATTTTATTTTATAACAACGAAGAAAGTATTTTATGTGACATCGTTGACGAAGACTGCTCTATCACTACAAGATTTATCAGACCATTTTTATGATATTTCAAGAAAAAGAGTAAGCCAACACATTGTAGCGCGATATTTAAAAAATATAATTATTCTTTTAAAACTATAAAATTTATTCCGGAAAAACGCAACTTAGAAAGCGTCATTCAAGAACGACACGATTGTATAATTAAATACTTGGAATGCTCGTCCAGTAATAGATTAATCCTTTTTATCGACGAAACAGGATTTAAAGTTTTGATGAGGCGAAATTATGAATGGGCAATTGGGGGAAATCCAACTTAAAAAATATCAAATCCAAGAACATAACAATTTACTCGGCCATATCCAGAACTTCGATTATGTTATATAAGGTTTCAGAAAGAGCTTACAATAGTCAACTTAACATGCATTTTCATGTAAACTTGATGAGTTTACATATCGAGAAGCAATTGAAAAATGCAATTTTTATTATGGATAATGTTCCCTTTCACAAAGGGGCATGATAAAAAGTTTCATAAAAGCTGAAGGCCATGGAGTTTTTTACTTACCACAATATAGTCCTTTCCTTAATAAAATCGAAAACATGTTCTCTCAGTGGAAAAGTGTAGTTAAAAGTTTTCGACCGAACTCGCAGAATGATCTAGTCAATCAAATTCAAAACGCAACAAATTTTATCACATCCCATAACCTTAAAAAATTATTTTGAAAACATGGAAAAATATTTCTCTGATTGTCTGATAAAAAAGGAAATAATTGATTGATATGCCATTTTGATATTTATTTCAAATTTTTCATGGTTTATATTTTACCATTTTAAATGACAATTTTCCTTATTAAATGTGCGCAACTTCCATTATAAATAACGAAAATTCCAGTTTTATCGAGAAACCCTGTTAAATGTTTCTGACTATTTTTTAGAAATGCATTTAAGAATCTATACTTGGCATCTATGAAAACATGGATAATCATTTGATTGTTGAAGATTATAATTAAATACAGCCTAAATGATTTCTAATTTTTTAAGCTAAAAGCTTAAAGTGGTGTATTCATTATTTTAAAATCTCCTTATATTCACCGAATAAGAATAATTAACACATAAAAACCAAGCTAGTACCAAAATTTTGACTACATTGTAACCCATTAGCATTAAGACGGATTGACACTCCATAGAGATAATTAGTAATTAGACTTAGTTAGTTAGTTATTGGTCTACATCTGGTGTCAGCAGAAGAAAATGACATGACTTTATGTTCTCCGCCGACTCCGACATCGAATCTCAATTCCTAGAACTCGACCTCAAAAGAATAGCGAAGAAATGGGACGAAGATCAATACTTTGCCAAATTCGTTCTTGCTTGTCCTCCAGAGCTTCGTCCAAAACTCTTGGATATCAAAACAAGAGACATCCCCAGAAAGTCTGAAGAAATGAAAGGTTTAATCAGAACCCACTTCAAATCGGCCCACCCCAGTCACCGAGCGTATAGAGACTTCCAGAAGGCCCACATTCGAGCAGACGAATCGGTTCAAACCTTTAAAGATCGAATCGTCAACCTATTGAAGCGAGCAAGACCGTCGTTACCAGACGATGATCTAAAATTTCTAGTCGGGACAAAAATGATTGACAGCATGCCAGAAGACGTTCAGCCACACTTGAGATCACGTTACATTAAGGACCTGGACGAACTGGCCAACTCTTGCCAAGAATACTGGGACGTGCACATCGGAAAGGTTTGCTCTCTGTCAGAAGAACAAGCTAAGAAAGTTCAAACCAAGATCGAGGATGAAGACGACATAGAATCAAGCTGCGCGATTAAGAACTCAGATTCGTCAGCTCTAGAATCCTTGACTAACCGCCTTGATAAAATCTCGATAATAGTAGATTCACTCGCCAGAAAATTTGTGACTCCACGCTTCACCAACAGCCAATCGTATCGAACCGTGGTTTGCTCGTCATGTGGACTCCGAGGTCACTCAAAAGAAAATTGCCGTGGTCAAGTCTTTTGCCGTCGTTGCCATAAACAGGGACACGTCGAACGATTATGTAGAGCTAATTTAAATTCTGATCTCTCTTACACTGTCTCAAATATTCATCGGGATAGAAATTATTGTGTGATCGACATGTATTTGCGGGATTCTCAAAGACTATGCAAAGCCTTAATCGATACGGGATCCTGCGTCTCACTAATTAGGAGTAATTTAATTATCGCTTCCACCATCGAAAAAAGCGCGAACAATTTGTCATTGGCTAATGGCGATCATCTTAATAGTCTTGGCAAAACGAGACTTAATATTGAACTGAACAAGGAAACCTTTTCATGGGAATTCGTTGTCGTTCCAAAACTTGATTTCGATGCTATTCTCGGTCGCGATTTCATTGCTGAAAATAAATTTATTGTCGACGTGGAGCTACCTTGGCCTCTCATCCATAAAAGTAATTATACTGCTGTTTCAACGGTTGATCAAAACTCGACAGCTGGAATTATCGATAACATTAAAGCGCAGTATAGCGATATATTTTCTACTAGATCTGGCTACACTGATATAACAAAACATCGTATCGAAACAGGAAACCATTCACCTATCAAATGTAGACCTTATCGAATACCCATATCGCTGACAAAAGAAGTAAAATCCCAAATTGAACAAATGCTGTCAGACAAGATCATAAGACCAAGTTCAAGTCCCTGGTGTGCCCCTATGGTTTTGGTAAAGAAGAAGAATGGATCTTATAGAATGTGCATCGATTACAGAAGGCTTAATAGCATCACGCAGAAAGACGAGTATCCGTTGCCTCTTATGGAAGAATTGCTTGATAGACTTGCAGGTGCTAAAATATTTTCAATATTTGACTTAGTCAACGGATACTGGCAGTGCGCCATAGAAGAATCAGACAAAGAGAAAACTGCCTTTTCTCCTGGACCAGGCCTTGGATTGTACGAGTTTAATGCAATGCCTTTCGGTCTGTGCAATGCCCCAAGTACTTTTCAACGCCTCATGGACAAAGCTCTATATGGCCTCAATAACTGCTTCTCCTACATGGACGACATAATTGTTTTTTCTGAAGATGTTCAAACTCATCGAAATGACGTCATCGCCCTTTTGGAAAGATTGCGAATTTTAAACCTAAGAGTTAATATTGGTAAATGCCAACTATTTGTCAAAAAAATTAAGTACCTGGGCTTCCTAGTTGACGAGCATGGCATCATCCCCGATCCAGAAGATATCGAACCAATCATATCATGGAAAACGCCAAAAGACGCTGACGAGCTTCGCAGGTTTCTCGGGACGTGTGGTGTTTACCACCGATTCATTCGCAATTATTCCAATATCGCTGAGCCTTTATTTCAAGAATATATATGCACAACTAAATATTAATTTCGACATATAACAGAAAATATTTTTCATAATCTTTGTTTTTTACTTTGATTTCGCAGATGCACCGTGAAATGTATACATATTTTATCGTTCAAAGTGAGCATAGCTTAAATCTAATAGTCGTTAGATTAAGTAATAATCGTTAAGATTAAAAAGTTAAGGGCGTGGGATAATGAACCTGATTAAAATCAAGTTGTTTGTACTAAAATTTACCTGTTTGAATGTCGACACATTCCAACAAGGATAAAGTCATATGCCTATAAGGCGCGAAAGTCTAGTTTTTTTGAAATTTTAAGAATGGAGCTACCGAGTCTTGCGACTAATAGTAAAAGTCACGGCGACCAATAGTGCGATTTATTGAAATAAATTATTGTACATAAAAACGAACTGTATCAACCATAAATGAAAAAAATTAATATTAAACATGGTTGTACAAAGTGAAAATTACTTACCGTTACATGGTTTTGCATCAGTTTGATAATCACTATGCTGTGAAAAGATAACCCGGAATGACTGCTGGTTTACCTGTCATTGAAAATCTTCTAGAGAAGTAGGCATTGAAGCCATTATTTGTACCAAAAATATATTACCTGGTTTCATGGCGAATAGTGCGTATTTATTCAAGTAAATTTTTTAACATAATAAAATGAACTCTATCACATTAAATGGAAAAAAAATGTTAAACATGGTTGTACAAGATGAAACATAGCTACCAAAGTTAAAGGTCGGATATTTCTGAATCCATGCGAGGAAGCCCTCAACATGATTAATAACAAAATAAGTAGAGATTTATCAATAAATGGCCCAGTAAAAAGATGAGGTCTACATGTAACACACTGTTACAAGAGGTCAATTTTTGGATTTTTTTGCACAGTGAATCGTTATCGAATATGAGTCATAACAAACAAGATATCCCTAGGAGTCAAACTGATTCTTACTTGAAATTCAAAACGTACACCTATTAATTTATTAAAATGGGTTAATTTATTTTTAATTTTCTGTGTAATTTATTCCTATATTTCACGTTATTAGTTATCACAAATCGATTTATCTGACTCTTTGTCAAGTTATAAACCAGAAGATTGACCCATATCGTAGTAAAAGCTGCCCCAATAACACTGAATTCTGATTAAAATCGTTCCTTTTAACTCGATATTCGCGAATATATCTCCTCTCAACTTATATTGACCAAATCATTGACCGAATTGATTGTAATGGGCTGCATTCAATAATTTGGCCTTGAAAATCCCAATCCACTCGACTCCCGCAGCTTGCAGAGTAAGACAGACCACAAGAAGAATACACCAAATAAGCCATTCTGTGTTGGTGCATAACGGTGACTCCTGATGGAAAAGTAGACGTAGAAATACAGTTAAAGATTGAATAGCGACATTAGAAACTTCCACATATTCTATATTGAGAGAAACCGTTAAGATGATAGAGTACACGCAGGATTGTGACATCTCTGCTGTTGTCATGCACCTGATCCTTTAATACTTCGATTAGTGGCCAGTTTATTGCATGATATGGCCGTTTAGTCTGTTACTAGCTGCCTGTTCGCATTGAGTTCGTCTATAACCGGTTCGTTCTATTAATCAGAAATAAGTCTTGGCAAAGAAGACGAAGGTATAATTTATCTCCCCTATACAAGCTGAGTCCAGACTGGGTAAGATGAAGCCGTAGGATTTACCGAATGTAGGCGAAACTGAATTCCTCTGCTGTCCTTGGATCCACATTTATATTTTCTGATGGATCGGGTTGTATATCGGTGTATCAATATCCTGTGAAGAGTTTATTGGGCATCAAACATGCTGAAATAATCGTGTAAAAAGCATGTGCTAAATGGGCTGAGCGCTAAAAAAATATTCGAATTAAACCCTGGCTCATCCAGTTTCTCAGTAGCTTCGCGAAAGAGTAGGTACGAGCCAATATTCGGTAGTTATCAAAATGATATATTTTCAATACCACACGATGGTCAGTTGCGTTGTTTTTGGTTGACACTTTGAAAAACGCTGTCGGTGTTTTGCTCACGAATGGCCAAAGTAGTGATTATTTCTCTTCTTTCTTTCGGAAGATTTTGTCGAAAGTATAAAAGGGAGATCATGATGTTTGTAGAGTGATTAAATCCGGACACATGTTGAAGATCGTTGCAGCTACATTACTACTTTTCCTGGCTGTTGATGGTCGTAGTCGTACAACATTATGTTAAGTTTAGTGAAGTATTACAGGTACAAGGGAAAACCCATCGAGGCCAATTTCACTCCTGGCGATGACATCCTGATTGAGTTTTGGTTTCCACAGCTCCAAACCACTGAGACCTTTACCTTACTTCATAAGTTCAGGGGCGCCGAGTCTCAGATGCTTTATCACGTCACTGGAAACACATCAACACAAATTAATCATACCAAACAGCTGACTTATTTTCCCATCCACACTAACTATACTCTATCTTTGATTGAAGCCGGGGCGAACCTTCACGGAGATAAATTTTTGGTGGGTTATAACTACGTTAACTGGCTCGGTCGGCCTACAAATGGCATGATGGAAATAGCTTCTTTCAAAAGAGGTTTGAGTGCTTTTAAATGAAGTTATGGACGAGGAAACTGAAGACATTAATCAGACACGCGATTCCGGTCCGACTCGCAATATAGAAACAAAAAATATGATTGGTGCTTTATCTATTCAGCGCGAGAACGTGGGTGGAACTTTGGACCGGTGGCCCTTGGCTTCTGTCATTTCTTTGTATGTCCTGCTGGCTTTCCTACTAATTGGTTGTATTCTCGGGTTTTCTTTTACTTTTTATCAGATTTTACATCTTTTCCCTTCGCCGTAGAAGTCGTGAGGAAGTCATTGAGATTGCTGGGATACTCAACCGTGACGTGTAAACAACAGAAACGGGCTCATATTTATTCTTATTATTTTTTTCGAATTATATTGTGTTCAAGGCGTTGTACGCTTTGTATTAATGATTATAAAGAAAATACTCTTTATATTGTTTTTTTATATAATGTGATGATTGCGAGACAGCATTTATTATTATTCGCTTTGGTGGTTTAGAACACTTCTATGGTTTTATTGATATTTGGCCCAAATTGTGGCATTATTTACTCCTGTGACGTTTCTTTACAATCCCCTCTTTAATCTTTCTTTTGATTTACATTCATAGTGTAGCTTTGCAAACATTTGAGTTTGAATACAATATCATCTTTAGCCGTCTTATTTTTGGGTTGGGCCTGTATTCGCGTGTTTAAGTGGGGGTTGTTGGGTTAACACATGTGTCAACATTGAAGTACTTATATCTATCAACCAATCATCACAAGAGCGCTGTGAATGCTTATATGCATGTTTAATGGTCGTGTTTAACAAATCACTAACTGGATTTGAATACACCTTTTCTTTTAAGATGTACTACGATCTAGAATGGTATACCACAACGCGACGAGTCAAAAAATATGTCATAATTTCAGATTTTGTTCAAATCATAGGTAGTTTTCAAGGTTTAAATGTAAAAAATGATGTTTGCTTAATTTTTAACAAATCCCTCAAATCTGATGGTCAAATATATTTTCTATTCAAATAGCTCCAGTTTGGCCGTTATCCTGTTTGTTTTAACTTACTCGACGTTTTCCAGTCAATTAAAATGTTCCACATGTGAATCTATAAATTCGCACGTAATTTCATGATATCCAAATTTATAAAATATAATTTGCTGCAATATGGTAAGGATTCATATAGGTATTACCTTAGGGCATCATGTATACCAGTTTTCATCCAAAATGTCCCATTGTTTAAATCAAGACGTCCTAAATTTTTTTACAGATAAAATGAAGAAAAATTTTTAAAAAGATTCTCTCTGTAGCACTCTTGAGACAAAGCGTAGATTCCCTGATCCAGACCGGACAATCTGCTTAAAAGATCTGAGTCCAGACTGCGGAGATGGTTGATGAGTGTATTTCCATCGAAAATACTCATGCCCAAATTTATAACACTCGTCCATATCTAGAATAGCAGTCAGAACGGATTAAATTTTAGCAGATAAGGAAGGAATAAAAAAGGTTTGATGCCCTTGAGACTCTGCAGCTACACGGACTTCTTTTGAATAGTGGATACGTACATTATCCATGACTAACATTTTATAAATGTTGGATAAATTTCGAATGCATGCTCATAGAAATTCACAAAATTCTATTTTACTGTATTAGGTAACAGTACTTCTATAATTAGAATCTCAGAAATGTTTATTTCTGCACATAAGCTAATATTTCTCCCAATAGAATTTGCCATATCAATTCGTGCACGTGATACTGTAAGGGTCCGCCCTAAACTGCTTCGTATGCTAAGATTTAAAACAGCTTCGTTGGTGTAAATTACATAGTTCTTAGAAAATGTAATAATTTATTAAAGCAAAACGTTTACACTTCAGCATGGGGTTTTGTGTATGCAAACCTTGCTTCCATGCTCGCTGGAGTGTTTCAGGCTTTGAGAACTTGCCTTACAAGTTTGTATGTGATACCGAGTCTACCGTTTAATATCGCGAAATTATTCATTAAATGTCGCGCACATAATTATTCAATACCGCGCACCTATGCATCATAAAAGGTTAAAAAATACAAACTTTAAAATGATTGTAGAATATACTCTCGGATTTTGCATTAATAAATAGATATCCGAACGTATTTATTGCGCACCTCAAGTTTAATGGGTATTACTAATGGTATCATGGTACATTTATACTCTATTTGTCAAATTTTTTAGCTAATATGATTTCGACTTCTTGATCAACTAATAACGTCAATATTAGAAGAACATATCATTCAGAAGTTCCATAATATCGTAACGAATAAACAAAGCGCGTTCATTTGTGCTCAATATGTCAGTTGAAGAAATCCAGCTCTCTCAGAACTCCCCTGCGATGCATCAAAATTCACTCGGAGGTACTTCTAACATAGATATCTCATATCATCCGGCCACGCTCTTCGGAACCGATGGGAACGTAGGATTGGTTCCCATAGCCATCAGTGAAGATCCATTTCCTAATGAGCTCGTCGTAGCTCTTCGAAATCATGGAAGTCAGATCTTTACTCCAACCATAACTTGCAATAGGTATTTTTCGATTTTTCTAAGGTATTTTGTGAAGAATTTTGCCACGCTCCAAAATAATGGTTGCAGACCTGTCCGGGTCTTGTCGCTTTATGGCGTAACTCTTAATAGATCTCAAGTCTACTCTAGAGTTAACTGCCTTTAAAAGAAATTCGGCTATAACCCGACTGAGCCGTTGTAGAATATTTTGTGCAACTCAACTGTTACCCCCTTTGATACGC
>JWZT01005657.1:19532-33091 GCA_000827895.1 Thelohanellus kitauei | reverse complement strand
AAATATGATGGTACTGTGAAGAACAAAGTACAGCTTAACCATTTTCAATTACGGAGCTTTTTATGAGATCTAGCCCGTTTCTATCCATACATGTTCCATTTTTCAAACCTTACATTGAAAAATATTCAATATTGTGAGGATCAGAATTCATATTCTCTTTATTTTTTTTCTTTGCTAAATATTGTTCGATTGCATAGGTGAGACGTTATTGGCTAATATAGCATATTTATTAAGTTAGATTTCTTATTTAGAACATTTTGTTTCAATCAATTTACTTGAAGATAAATATAGCCTTGATTTTTATTAATTAAACTTTCAGAAAAATTATCCACAATATTATTAGTTTCCTTTAACACTACTGCTTTTTGTTCTCTGTCGTATCCTCTACATTCACCAATAAACACGTAGACTTTTTCATCTAATCACCTGATACAATAATGTATTTCTATATATTATCTTACCTTAAAGGTTCATGTTAATAAAGGAAAATATCTAGTGTCATTCTTTTTATATTGCGTCATCGCTACGCCGTGCCTCATGTGTCAACAATGGTAAAAGTTGCAAGTTTTCTCTTCTTAAAATAGATATTTTCGTGTCCATACAGCTGAGCTTTCTATATTGCAAATGCGCCATGGTTCCCTATTGCCCTCCAGTATGTATTTTTGGAAAATCTTGATTTTTGATATTCATTGACATGCCTATGTAATCGCCACCTAATCGAGATTATTCGTTGGTGGATCGAAAAAGCTCCCACCATTTATAATTAGCCATGTATCAAATATACACGTCACATAATATCTAGATTTTCGGTTTTCGCAATCAACGTATTGTTTTGAGAATATACTTAACATCTTATTTTGTCGTCGATCCTTCCTAAAACACAAATTAAGAGGATTTTGGCTTTTAGAGATATTTAAAAAGGAAATTGTCAAAACATTCTGTTTGAATTTACAATGTGGTTCTAAATTTGTATTTCATTTTCGGGAGATTTAAGGCAGTATAAGGCGGTTCAGATACCATAACATCGATTTGGTGGTTTTAAGTCAAGTTTTTAAGGATGAAACACTTAACTTTGCCGGAAACAATCAGCATATTACATAGCTATTTGAAAAATAGATTTTGATTTATTTCCAAAACTATTTCTATCCATATCAGTACCTCCGCGCTGTCTGCTTTTATTTCTGGTGATGGTTTGGCTTAATAAATATCATATTCAAGCTGTTTGATGATCTTTATTGGATTCAAGATTTTGTCAGTGGTTGATCATATTTAAGTATTTGGTCCCATCTTTTCATATGGAATATCGTCAAAAGCTAAACTGTACGATACGATTTCAAGACTTTATCTAGAAATATCTGTAGCCATTTAATCCGAATCTCAAAAATATTTCATTAGCAACACTCTAGAAAATTAAATCCTCTCGAGAGAATTCGATGAGTTTTTTCATATTCTAAATTAAAACAAGACTTTTTACATTTAGAGAACTATTCTTGGCATTTCTAAGAATTTAAATGCAGTTTCTTGACTTTATTTGAAAGAAACATTTATTGAGTAATATACATAATTTGACTTTCAAAAATATTTTCATATTATTAACATAATTGCACGATCATTTTTTTGAATTAAGTTAATTAATGTCTGATTGTCAAAATACTAGAGTTTTGAATATTAAAATGATGGAAGTGAACTATGATAAATATAATTGTTACCTTACATAATTCAAGTGTATTCCATCTGTAAAAACCGGAAACCCTACTCAGGTTATGAAAAATAACCAGGATATGTGTTAACCACAGAATTCAATTTTAGAGAGGCTGGCCATTATTTCCATGGCAATAATTGGTCCTTAATCTTTCACTGTATGGGAGACTTGATAGATTCACGCAGTCATTGATAGAACAGTTTAAATGTTGACCACTGCATCGTCTTGCTATTATGCACACGAGCAATGGATTTTCAGATATATTATTCTATTTAATGCAATGAGAAACTATTTTGTTTGTCCTCAAATTCGTTGTTTTGTGTATCTTTTTTATTATCCTCTATAAGAGAAAATCGAATCTATAAAACAGTCTATAGTAACAATACTAGTTAGTTCATAATTGATGTTTGGTAATTTTTTTCATATAAATAGTTAAGGGTCATAACATCTAAATTTGATCACAGGAGAGAAGAGTACATTTCTAGCCTCTCTCTTTTGAAGAGCTTGATCGAAACAAAGGAGAGGTATATTTTTGAAAAATTCAGCGTACCACGTAGTTATTCTATAGCTATTTATAGTGTTTCTCAATCATGACCGTAATTTTCCCGATCAAGTTATTCACATTATTTTAACTCAGATTTTGTCAATATTACGCACTTAAAAAATAATAAATTCTACATATATTCATATATTCCTCTCATAAAATTAACCTTCGTTTATATTAAACATATTTCGGTAATAGCCACCACATACTGAAGGTGTAATTTCTATTGAGTCACTTTCGATGAAATTAAACTGGTCGGTTTCTGTCTCGAGGACTGTGTTCACCTGTCATTCTTCAAGGCACAGGATCATCCATTTACTGACGAACATTTTTGTAGATACTTCATGGAGCCTTTTGAATGGTTCTTCTCCAGTGGAATACTCGAATTTATTTTCATAATTCAAGAGATGAAATTACACAAACCATTAGGGTTAAGACCATGATGCAAGAGAAAGGCCGCGGGTAATATACCTACCATTCTATTCGCCTTTCCTCAACCAAGATTGAAAATTTGTTACAAAAATGGAAGAACATTGATAAATCATAGTCCAGAGATCAGAAACCGACCTATTTAATAAGGTGACTCAAGAGAAATTACAACTTCTGACCGTGATAGCCATTACGTAAAGATGCTAAAATATAAAAGAAGATGTTCCTTAGGAGGGGAAGTTAACGAATAGATGTTGAATGTATATTTGTTTAGTGCTAAATGTTGATAAAATATGAGTTAAAAATTGTGACGGACTTGATCCGGAAAATGACAGACGTGATCTGGAAAACCCTATATTTATGATTCGGCAACCGAAATACATTTTGGATTTTTTCTTTAATATTTTCTGATATTTTTTTTTGAAGGTTAAACAAAAGCAATTGTCATGAATAATGCTTTTATTAAGAGTTATATTATCGAATACGCCTTTTATTATTTCATCATTTTTCGCACTTCTATCTCCTTTAAATAATGGTAAATAATTCAATATATATCGACTCGGAAATGAAGGCTCATTTGAGATTCATTTGATGAATAATTTATAGGCTGTTTTTATCTAAGCGATTTAATCAAACACAGCATTAACTTTCCGATTTAAATATCTGGAGTCAGAAAAGATTTGTGTAGTTTTTCACTCGTTTATGAATTCATATGATTCCACAACATTGTATTTTTTAATTGATGATACTCTAATTGTTCAGAATATCTCAGCACATCTCTACATGGTTGCACATGAGCTTGAAAATTCTGGTGACACTTATGAGAACTACGTAGCCCTGGGGAACCTTACCCCAGTAATATGATGATTAATGTTAGGAACAAAAGTTGTTTGGGTGGTGTATATCTGAGTTGAAAAAGCCAATCGATGGGATTTCTTATACCAACGATTTAATACCATCAGTGGATTCAATCAAAACAAAGTGTGAAGCATTGCAGTTTAATAATTGTCTGTTCATGTCTCAGACTACATTTACATGTTTGCAAGCGGGTCAGGTTCGTTCTCATTAATACCTCAGGAATATCTTACAAATTCATATATCGACAACTTTTACGACAGTACTTCGGTATTTCGTGTATTTAAATAGAGCGATGAATTTGAACAATGAAATATAAAGCCGAATATTAATAAAAAATATTCTTATATTTTGAAATTTATCTTATATTCTGAATGTGATCAAAACGCTTTATCATCGGTTAAAAATTAGGCTGTCTCAATTTTTAACATATCACTGAAATATTAATAAATTAATCATTATATCAGGGACCGCCATATTAGAATGTACTATTATTTAAAATTGTGTGTGGATAAAAGATTTCCAAACCACATCGGTTTTATAGGATCATATATTCATAATAATTTTGTTTATAATATTTGTCTTCTTTATTTTTAAATTAACTCTAAAATTGATGAAGAATATGTTAAATTGAGTTGATATAGATTGCTGTTAATCAATCGGGGGTCGAGATATCATATTTTCATTGTCAATGTTCCCTCCAAATTTTGAAGTATTTTTGGGGAAATGTGTAACATCTGAAATCTGGATATTCGTCAATATAATCAATTCTCGAAGAGTACTACAAAAATAGGATTGATATCCGTTGTTATTGCTGTGTTTTCAACCTACATTACATTAAATTCACCATTTGTAAAAAAAAGTCATATAAGAAAATATTTAAGCTCTAGAGTGTTTGAATGGCACATAAGCGAGTATATCGTGTCTTACAAGCCTAGGAAAACCCTGTTCGATCCCGTATATATTCCAAAAAATAAATACTGAAGTAATATTAGCAACGTAGGCTGCGCATGTTTTTTCAATTTATGAATACAAATACAAAAAATGCCTTCACTATCTCTGATTTTTTAACTCAAATTACTCATATATATGGGTTTTTTGGTATGGGACTTTCAATGTTCGGTTTTTGATCCATTTTATGATATATGAAATAAAGTTGCTCTAGACGTAGCAAAACCAAAACCCTAGAAATGATGGCTTTCTTTACGAAAATAGACAATTTATCGCCATATATCCTTTATAAACAAAATGCAGACAAACGTCTCTGCTTCTTCTTCATTTTGAGAGATGAGTTCATCTTTGTCTATGAAATGAATTCGATTCGTGATTGCACATGTTTTAATCGAACCTCACATGGATATCGCCATCCGAGTTAGGATACTCTGTACGAAATTTTCACTCTCGTAAACTCGTTTGTCCGGTAAATAATTAAAGGTATTGTTATGGGGCACGTACATCAAATATGATGTGTTTAACTTTGTATGTAGTCTATGTTATTTTCATGAATTCAGTCACGCGCGTGAATTTAGTATTTGATTAGGAGTACATGTAAAATAATTCAATTCAGCAATAACCAGTGTTACTACGCTCATATAGGGTAATAACTTTATTTGAAACGATAATATTTGTTTTAAATCCTAAAACTAAATCATTTTAGGCTAAATCATTCTCGAGCTATCCGAGAGAGGTCAATTGTTTCAAATAAGGTTCAATCATTTAAATATTAAATGAATTCGATAATTCTATTCGTGATTTAGCCATTATATGCTGAGTTTCACACTAAACCCCTGACAAAAATTTAAAGGAATACAGCATACATTTTTATTCAAAAATTACCCTTTATTTCTCATCTTAGAACAGCCGTAATAGTTACGATATAACATATGGTAAAATCATGAGATCAAGAATCGTTGAGATTACCATTTTCACAGTTACTAATTGGCTCATGCCTGTAAAGCAGAGTTATTCAACCTAGAGTCAAAAAACTTCTTCCAGGGGTCCGCCGCTCTAGATTGGAATTTCTGTGTGGTTTATCTCATAAATAGCATTGTAAAACTCTTCTGTTAGGGCATAATTTGTTTCATTTTGAAGCTTATGATAAATAACAGGGTATCATGTCTATTTTGACATTTCAATTTAATTTTAACCTGATAAAAATCTAATTTTTGAAGTTGAAAAAACTGTAATAAATTGAAAAATTATGATAGTTGATGTATTGTTTACACTAACGGTTAAATCTGTGATAGAATCACTATTCATCTCGTCTCTATTGGTTTGGCTTATAGTTTTTTGCACATCCATAATTATACGATTCCGCTTAATCAACAAAATTTAATAAAGTACCGCACAGGCACGGAAACCCTACACACGTATGGATAAAATAACATCCATTAATTTAAACAATATAATTTCAAAAATTAAAAGTTTTAATGAATATTTTTCCGGTTTTTATCGTGTTAAATGAAGCTTAAATTGTGAAACTACTAGATATACTTAAAAAAGCGAAAGTGATCACTCTTTTCCCTCCCGAATACTCCAAATCGGTTTTATATTTTAATTTCCAACCACTGTTTCAAAAAAGGCCCGGGTAACGACGAATGATTCGTGTTAAAGTAGAGATACGTTAAAATTATAATTGACACAGATATTTATCTTCGCAGAATTCCTTCAACTTTCTCCTAGAGATTGATCCGAAGTATAATGCATGTCAGCAAATCGTTTTTCGTGGTAATTTTTATGATTTTGGATTTTCATATAAATCGATTATATGATAGCCATTGAATAATGATAAACATTATAGAATTAGGATCATCCTCTATAATGGTCAGATAAAACAAATTTAAGTATTGTAATAAGTTCTTTCCTTTTAATAAATGCGCTTATATTGTTGGTAATTAAATTAGACAATAATAATTAGCTAATGCTTTAAGAAAAGATATTACTTAGCGTTAAATTATATTCTTCATTAAAACTGTCATGTTTTAAATACAAAACATATAAAACCGGCTAAATCACTTATTTGGGTATAATATACTCGATTGATTCTATTGAAATTTTCATGTTTAATTGCGAATAACGTAGAAAGAATTGGGTTTGTGTTTGGCAAGGCAAGGGACCATATTTGACGATTTCATTTATCTGACAATGATATTCCGGCGTTGATGTACAAATGTAAAAGTCTAATCTAGCTTAAAAATTTCCTGATATCTTAGGTATTTTAATTTCGTTACATTTAGGTAAGTTTTAAAAGAATTCCCTGATGAAAAATTTACCAAGAAAAGATTTTTCATCGATATATACATATCAATTTATTTTATATTTTCATGAAAATTTTAGATTCTAGGATTTATGTAAGGCTCATAATCATTTGAAAACGTTTGAATGGATTCCTGTTATTAACCAAATCGATTATTCACCCAAACTGTCCGGTAATAATCGTTATTTTGTAAATGGTCTGTGTTTCAATAAATGGGATATTGTTTTTAGCTCAATCCTGAACACATGCTGACCTAAATACTTAGAAGTATTGACAACTCTCCCTCAACAGGATGCACTAATATACGTTTATCTTACTAATCGTTATATCAGTAAAAAAAATGACATTTTTACAAAACAGAATCCTTATTTGGAACATGATAATAATTGGTTTATTAATAAACCAATGTTATCACAATCTGGGTGTAATGTCTGTGATAAAAATCATCTAGATTAAAAAAAATTATATAATACATCATTTTACGTCCCAAAACAGCCGACTTTCCAAAGATGACACTCGCAGGTTCCGACGTTGTATTTGAAAGAAAATTGATATTTTAAATCGATTATATGATAGCCATTGAATAATGATAAACATTATAGAATTAGGATCATCCTCTATAATGGTCAGATAAAACAAATTTAAGTATTGTAATAAGTTCTTTCCTTTTAATAAATGCGCTTATATTGTTGGTAATTAAATTAGACAATAATAATTAGCTAATGCTTTAAGAAAAGATATTACTTAGCGTTAAATTATATTCTTCATTAAAACTGTCATGTTTTAAATACAAAACATATAAAACCGGCTAAATCACTTATTTGGGTATAATATACTCGATTGATTCTATTGAAATTTTCATGTTTAATTGCGAATAACGTAGAAAGAATTGGGTTTGTGTTTGGCAAGGCAAGGGACCATATTTGACGATTTCATTTATCTGACAATGATATTCCGGCGTTGATGTACAAATGTAAAAGTCTAATCTAGCTTAAAAATTTCCTGATATCTTAGGTATTTTAATTTCGTTACATTTAGGTAAGTTTTAAAAGAATTCCCTGATGAAAAATTTACCAAGAAAAGATTTTTCATCGATATATACATATCAATTTATTTTATATTTTCATGAAAATTTTAGATTCTAGGATTTATGTAAGGCTCATAATCATTTGAAAACGTTTGAATGGATTCCTGTTATTAACCAAATCGATTATTCACCCAAACTGTCCGGTAATAATCGTTATTTTGTAAATGGTCTGTGTTTCAATAAATGGGATATTGTTTTTAGCTCAATCCTGAACACATGCTGACCTAAATACTTAGAAGTATTGACAACTCTCCCTCAACAGGATGCACTAATATACGTTTATCTTACTAATCGTTATATCAGTAAAAAAAATGACATTTTTACAAAACAGAATCCTTATTTGGAACATGATAATAATTGGTTTATTAATAAACCAATGTTATCACAATCTGGGTGTAATGTCTGTGATAAAAATCATCTAGATTAAAAAAAATTATATAATACATCATTTTACGTCCCAAAACAGCCGACTTTCCAAAGATGACACTCGCAGGTTCCGACGTTGTATTTGAAAGAAAATTGATATTTATTTAGATTTATCATTTAAGGGTTGTGAGAATATTCATTCAGATCCAAGAGTGTTACATGTGACGTCGTTTACTGCTATTTGATTTTTCCTAACAGCAAAGAATCTTTCTAAAATTTACTTTTTATAATAAAGTCAACATCTGAACCTTTGAATGTCCTCATAAGAATATCAGCCATTTTGGAAGGTAATGGTGTATGGCATGAGTATGATTTTACCCAAGAATTTGACATTTTATACTATTGTTTCGACCCATATTCGATTTGTTAAGAGGCTTATTGTTAAATTAAATATACATGGTTGATCATTAGCAATATTATGCAACTTCTGAATGATAATAGCTGTGAATTGTGACTATATCTGCTTGTATATTCTCGATATTTATTTCACTAAAAAGTGGTGAAAAAATTGTTAAAAATAAACTAGAAAAAAGATAAAATTGACCATGAATCTTGGGGTGCGCAATAAGTATCTTCGCAATTCATTAAATTGGTCAAAAAAACTGGTATAACTAATGACAGAGAATACGAAAATATCAAATCTTTGACGAAATTTTTCTTTTAAAATTTCTGATTTGAATAAATTTCAATACGAGATCATGGATTTTAATTAATTTTAATACAATTTTGAACCCAAAACCTCTTAATCTAATTTTTATCATTTCTCTGAATCATTATCGGTTATCACTTAAAAAAAGTTAAACGGGTTTATTAAGTATATCAACGCGCGCTTATACTTTAATTTTATATGTATTTACAATACAGAATGTTGTCAGATTTCTAACTAAAATGGTGCCATGATTTGCTCATGCTAATCTGATATATAAATGTATTATATATCTCTATTTTTTTATGGAAATTTGTTTCCTGTTTTCGTGTCATAAGTGCTTTTTGATCAATACGTTTTAGATTTTTTAAAGATGTAGCACACTTGTAAGGTATGTCTTCAAATTGATGTCTTAAATAGAATCTCTACATTTTAAAAACACGCATGCTGATGATAAGATCGGGATATCGATTTATCTGATCTTAATTTTTGATATTTTTAGCATTTTATTAACTTTAAAATACCGGATTTTGCCTTCGAAATCATAAACCGTGACAGTCAAAATCATAATTTCAATTTAAATCAAGAATAGATAATTTATTGGAAAGATGTCAATCTCTGAGTATGTATTTCAGGTTTAGACATTTATTCGATCAGCTTTCTGTACGAGCCACGAAATTTGAAAGTGAATTCACGTGGCTTCCTAGTCAGGAATCCGTCATCCTCAGCACCAAATCATTTGTTCCATGTAGCCCTCCATCCCTTCTTACCCTGCTTTTGAGCATACTGAATGCTTCTTCGTATAGGCTTAAAAACTGACGGTATCTAGGTAGAAATTTGAATTCATAAGGGACGTTGTCCATATAGTTCACTTCAGTGTGATGAAACTTAAAATTATCCATCACTGCTCTAAAATTTCATTCTCCAAAAACGGCCACTTATCGTCTTAGGAAGCTTAAAAATGTTTCTGCATTAAGGCAACTTCCGAAGAATGCATCACATTTAATAATTTTATAGCAAATGATAACTTTAAGGATGGTGACATTTTCTCCAACTTGATATCGGAACAATAGGATTTTGGGTTGTTCCTACCCTTGACCACCCGTGATATTTGTATATATATAGATTGAATGGACTTTCATATACAAACACAATACAGGAATATCTTAAATTAGGGAGGATGATTGATACCACAAAACATACTCCCTTCTTTCCACTAAAATTTTAGGTCATTTTTTTTTGGAATCGGCATGGCTATTTTCCAAGAGTAATTGTTTTTCTTTAGACACTTCCAAACCGTTTTATGCCATACATTCAATTCAAGTGTGTCGATTGTTATTGAATCTTTGTGGTACACTTATCAGCTACCAATTACCTTATTTGATTTTCAATCTCGAGAGTCATCTTTTTATATCTACTCCCTTCCCTTTGATCTGCTTCAATATGATTTGATGTCTCATATTTTTTTCAAAAATGACCTAATTGTCGTGCCCGAAATATCGAGAGTTCTTGAAACCGCGCTTACCAGCTTTCTCTCTTCTTTAAGCAATTTTATGACTTTTTATTATATCCAGGGACAAGTTTTTTAGAATTGTTTTTTGAAGCCAAGGAAAAAATCAAGGTCACGATTTTAAACGTCACAGATTACGATTTGATTGTTAGGGTTTACAATTATGAACGCAAACCCCGATACTAGAGGCCGCTGATATGTGGTATCAAGTCACAATACAATATTTTCTTTTAAATATTTAACACTTTTTAAGCACAAATATATATTATTTTGGTTATAATTTATTTTAACTCTCAAAATATTCTTAAGCATTTTTATTTAGCCAAAGACGTTTTTTTCGAATTCAATGACTAGTTCTGAAAACTGTATTTCTCAGGGAGATCTAAATCTAGTAAAGTAAAATTTTTTTTGAAAAAAACAGATCTTTAGTTGTATATTTCTTCAGTTAAACAGCGAATAATGTGATAAGCTCAGAAGAATAATCTGCTACCTTTGTTCATTTAAGCATGCACGATGGGTTATCCTTAGTTTGGAGATTACCTGCTCCTATCACCGATGACATTCGATTTTGGCAAAATAGACCATATAATTTACAATTAATATTTCATCAAACCAGGTGTGGATAGGACTATATCTGTAAGTGTTAATCTTTAAAAAAAGTATCCGATTTGATGTTAAAATAACGTATAAAACTATAATTCATTTAAAATTTACGATTTGTGGTTTTAAAAATAAGCTTTTGACTGTACCTAAATTTAACCAATATATATTTGGAAAAAAGGTGTGTGGTGGCAGGATGATGTAATCAATCACATCCCACTTAATAAATCATTGATAACCACGATTTGCATGATCCGATTGAATAGAAAGTTTGGTTCTGATCGTATTGATGATATATATCTGGTAAGTCTCATATCTTCAAAGTGTCTATTATTAATACATTTTGCGGATTTTCAAATTTCAAATGAGTTTTTTGCGAAACATTTTTAGTATATTATCTATCAAAAGGCGCGAGGAAATTTTTGAAAAATTCTGTGAATGTTTCAGAGGTTCATCATAAGAAATATAGGATTAATACACCGGAAGTTACAAGAATCATTCAGAATATAAATTAAAATAAATGAAGAATGTGAATTATATGACCAATACTGGAAAATTCTCAGATAAGGCTTTGAATGATGGTTTATATTTTCGAAAGAGTTATGAAAATGATTTTAGAATGTTATTCTTTTCTGCAACCAATGTACTAGTTTAATCATTGCTTAGATTATTGATGAATTTAAATTTAGCTCATATCAATTTGTAATAACTTTGAATCGCGAATGACAACCGTGTATGTGAATAGAAACCGGTTGTTTTTCATGATATCAGACCCGATTCATATAGAATGAGGGGCTAATTTAGATCAAATTATGGTTCCCAATAAAGTATAATTAAAGTAAAATAGAAATTAACCCCCACGATACATTATAAGAATTAGATATAGATAATTGACTTTGTTTAACGATATAAATATCAACATGGACCGCTTTTGACTTACGGTTGAGGCTATCTATTGTCTTAAAAACTTGATCAAGTAACACAATTTCCAGTTTTTAAGAACTAATGTTTGTGCAGTGCTAATTTCATGTAAATTCTTCAAAACAATAGATATTTTTTTACGACATTAAATAAATGATTTGCAAATACTTCTACTGATAAATCCCAATGCATATCAATGTGAACTAATTTAGTCTTTGAAAAATGAGAGCGAAGATTTTGATGAAATAAACAAAATCTTGGAGAAGCCTACATTGCAGAATATACTTTAAGAAGAGACTATCAATATCTTATTGTGTTTTTTGTCAATAAATATTCATGAGGGGCTTTGAATTTCTCTTACGTTAAAAATATCCTCTTACTATTTTTTCCGAGAATGGCAATTTTCGTTTTTAATATTCGAACGATGATTAAAACTGCCTCTAATAATATTGATAGAATCGTCGGAGTTCATCATGATAGCGATTTCTAAGCGTCGAATATATAGGTAATCGATTTATCTTGCGCTTTTGTAGTGATGGTATGGGTATAATATAACTACGACCATCATGTCTGAAAGTATTTGTTTGGTAATGTTAACACTGTTAGAAGGATCCTTTACTTCCCTTTCATATTAAATTTAAATTTCTCTTATAAAAACGCTAATATAATCACCAATTAATGTTGGTTGGTGAAATATAAGGTTTCTTATATAATTTCTGTTCGGTGTGTAAATAGCAATTTTTTAGAAAGGAAATGCCTTAAATCATTAACATTACATCATTTTGTGTCCTAACGTTCGCATGATGACATTAGAACCTTAGCGTTTTCATGCCTGACTTTATAGGAAGAAATCAAGCACTCTTCTTGAGTTATAGGGTTTTCAGGTCCATTTCGACGTTTCATGATTTCATCTCGTTTTGATTTTTACGATTTAATTTTAATACTGTCAAAACTAGTTTTTGGGTTGGAAAAAGAGGAAAAGTTGGTAATATCAAGTAAGCCACCATCGGTTGAATTTGATGTTGGGGCTTTTAAAAACATGTAATTATTTTAACTTAGTATATGAGGGGAAGCGACCTTTATAATTTTGACGCAATTTTAAAATATGGCGTTTGTTGATAATTTCCAACTATTCCTATTTGAATGTTTCCACCATTTACATTCTTAACCCAAAGAAAAAACACCTATATGTGAATTGTTAAAAATTTAAAAAAATTACCCAGTCAGAAACGAAAACAAAATCAGTCCCCCCCCCACTGACGAAGCGTGCTTCGAGACAGTTTAAGCTTAGTTAAAATAAAGTTGTCAAACCAAAAAGTCCAAACAATAAAACACAGAAAAATAACACAAGAGAAAAATTCAAAATGTGGAGTGAGGGAAGGTGGCGCGGTATGTCCAAAAATTTTCAATACGGGCCAGGAGACTATCATTCTAAAGTAGTGTGTTGCGCATGAAGAGAAATTGAATTCGGTATGATTTTTAAATTTGTGAAAATTCTACTAATATATTATAGCAGCGCACACCACATCCAATAAGTTTTATAAATTCCGTGTAAAAAAATGTCTTAACATGACCCAAACCCC
>JWZT01005648.1:25301-53420 GCA_000827895.1 Thelohanellus kitauei | reverse complement strand
CAATAAGGTAATTATAAAATGATGAGATCCAAAAAACGAATGTGGATGTTGACAGAACTTCCTCAAATGTAAATTAATCGTATCATAGGAAATATATCATTTACTTGTCGACCTTTTAAAAACACCAAAGAATTTAGAAATGACCACACTGGTAAGGTTGTTTCTAAAAGATATGTGGTGTGCTGGTCAAATTATTCACAAAAGAGCATGTCGGGTCACTTACTCTTCAACAGATTTTGAATGATATAATTTCGATTGTCCCCCATCAATGTAATAACTCGAATGATCAACCTGAACACCTGTATTCAAAAAAGACAGCCATAATCTTCATGAAAGAACTGTTTTGTGATCTTATAGCACAAACCGATAACAGTCTAGGTGACCTCAAATCGAAAACGTTCAAAGAGATTCAAATTATCGATGATATCATTGTAATTTATTTCTAATTTTTGTCTGATCTCATGGATGATTTTCAAGGAGACGAAACTCTGAATGAAATCATTCAGATTTGTGAACTCAAAATTCATATTTTTCCTGTTAAAAACATCCATGAATACAAGAATTTTGTGTCAATATGTAATATTCTGCGCAAGACGGATGATGGAAAACCAGAGCTGTTATACAGTTGCGTTAAATATGTTCATACCTGCATTAAAGGGTTAAGTGTATTTGTTTTACTAACTTTCGAAGAGTGACGACAAAACCGAGTGTAAATACAGATATTTTACATCCTTAATTAATGATTTACGACGATTTGCGGTGACAGGAGTTCAACGCGGCGACAAAAGCTTGTTTATAATCTTTAACTTAGACTAATTATAATTACGAGAATTGTGGCAAATCTCGCAAATGAATTTTTTGTCACCTACATTACTTTGATCAATGTATTAAAATTTGATTACATCAGGATGAAGAATTTTCATTTTGTGAAGAGATGAAATACTTCGGAGAATTGCGGAGCTATTATGTAAATTTATACTTACAAGATTTACAATGAAATCGCCAAATTTTGGGTCAAATTCGAAAGATATTTATACCTATCAGACAATCTAAGATTCAAAATATTTACCGAAAAATACTGTGGAAATTTCGTTACCCAAACGATCCATGAATTATTTTTATCGGACCCGATGATGGTGTGTGCTTATATAACGAGAATAAATATCTGATATGCCAAAAAGACAATTTTATTATAGTTGTTCGAGAAAACATGAAACGCGGTTTGAAAGCTGTGTTGGGATTGATACAAATTCAACCCTATGTAAACCGTGTGGTTACGATGATGCGAGCGTATCCAAATGATTACTATAAAATCGAGTGCTGCTTATTATTTCTGTCCACGATTAAAGCAGATAATTATTTTCAAGTGGATTTCAACGAGATTCTCGATTTGTTACCCAAAATCCCAACCGATGCTCCATTATTGATAATTGAAAGATACTGTAAATATATGAAGGACATTATTTATCATTTATATGATCATACAAGGCTCTCTGGTTCACAAATCTCTTTCGACCCAATATACAAGTGGCTCGCACGATTTCCTCAGTCAGCTATTAAGATACTGGGTTATGAGGGTAAAGTAGCCGTTGACAAAATGAAAGACATCATCCCTGATTTAGAGGTATCAGTAGATTTATGTAGTATATCAACAATATAATCATTTTCTGTACAAATATTACAGATGTTGAGAATCTTGCCAAATTTATGTCGGATCTGATTGAGAATTTTAACAAGGCGGAGGACATCGTCTGTGTCTTTGATAGACTGTTGAAGTTTTACTCTAGGGTATGGCTTCAAGTTTGATATATTTAACAAGGATTTGGTCACAAAATATAAGCAGGCAGATTTTGAACGTCTTGCCTTATATTCAATGACATCATTAACAATTGCGATGAGCAAATATAAGGGTATTATTGTGAAAGATTATGAAACTCCGGTTTTCGAGAATGTACTTTGTTTCAATATATAGGCTTTTAATCTATGTTTAGAAGTGATCAATCATTTGGAATATAATGAAGAAATTTGTAAAAAAACTTGTGACGTTTTGTGTTTCGTCATACGTTCCACAAGAACAATCTATTCTTGTCAATTAGATTTGGAATACCTGTCGAAAAGGTCGAGCATGTTAATTTCAGTTGCTACAATTCTTCCAAAATTCTGGATTTTCATGCTTTATTTGTCCTTACTACTCTATGATCAAGGCGATTGAGACAAACGAATGTGTTTGCGGCTGGTTTCTTAGAGATATCAAGGTTTTTTAAAGAATATAATCAGGTATTTTTGAAAAGGCATGCGATTTAATATCACATGATGATTCAAACCATCATCCACGACTGATTCCAACCCTCATGAAACTGTTTCGAAAGTTTTTTTCCATCCAATGATAGAATTTTAACGCTATTATATGATGATGTTCTTGATTCTATCGACATTGGAGGGTTAATATCAATGGCGTCACATGGCCTGTTGTCGCATGACGAGCTTACCTTCAATAGATGTTATAAAATGTTAGTTGAAGTGTTTAAGGCCTCTAATAATACGGTTTATGATATATTAATCAGATCTGCAAAAAGAGGCCTGAAACAACATCCATTATTGTGCGTTTATTTAATTCTCATGCATTAGGAATCGTTAGAGGTATTTAATATTTGACACAGATTGTATTGAGGCAATTTTAACCAGTCGGAAAACTTTGTGTTTAAAAGCTTGTGGAAAAATGATTTATATCATGAATCATGCTCAATTTAGGGGCTTCAAACTCCTTTTGACGATTAAACAATGGTTCATTAACGAAATTATTGAAAGTCACTCGGATGAAATCAAATCCCGGAATGACATTTATAAAGACCTTATAACAAAGATTTTGAAGTAATCTTTGATATTATAAGCTCACCAAGCGAAGAAAAAGCTGAGGATCTCGCGGTTACGATTGATTCTAAGTTATATGATCAATAGATATATTCCATTTATTTTAAATTTAACTTTAGTATTAGATCAATAAAAAGTAATAGTCATCCTTAAGAGAGTGTCTGTGAGCATGTACTACTTTTGAATAGAACATGTTCATACATTGATTCCTGATAATTTATCACACAATTTTCGCATCGATTCGCCTGTGCTGCGAGATACGAATCCATTTTTATGAGTTTTATAACCAAAGAAGAAAAATTTAATAAAGCTACATTAATCGTGGTGAATATTTGAAGTACAGTCTGCTAAACTCTATCTATTGATCGTCTTGTTATGTGTAGTTGTTTGCTTTAACAATAATACCATGAATTTTTTTCTGAATAGTTTGTGGAAGGATTCGAAGGTGATTATGGTAGAATGAGCCAGGCCGTTGTTAAGGTCTCGTGATAAATGGCGCCGTTATGTTAGGTTCACATGGTTTTTAGATAGTCCTCTGATCTATTATGCTTTTGAGTGGCAAAAGATTTAGAATGTAAGTAGTAAATTCGGAGAAAGTCCGTGTATTACGAGTCGCTGATGTTAGTTATCATTCATCTCGTGTAACACATATTTGATATATAATTACCGGTGATGAATACTAATCTAATCTCCATTAATTAGAAGAATGTTTTTGCATTTAGTATGTTAATCGAGAAGTAAGGTCAATTAATCTTTGTCCTTAAGATATATACAACGATTATTGAATCATTTTTAATCATGAAATCACTCTTAATATGTTTCCGCCCAAAATCTGTCAATTTTTGATCACATAAAAATAGGGAAAAATTTTATTTAATTTTGTTCTTAAATATGTTCCGTTATATGATATTAGACGTATGCATTCGCTATCCAAAAACATATCGCCACTTATTGAGGTTTAAATTAAAATCAACATATCAAATCCGACCGATTGGTCAAGCTCTAAAAGATTGAAAACATCAGAACCAACGTTATAATACGTCAAGATAATGCACTCTATAAGATCTGACGCGTGTTTGTATTGTTTGATGGCAGCGGCCTCCTGTGCATCGTATTGTGTGTCCCCAGAGATATAATCTGAATATGTTAAAATACATGTGTTAAAATGTTTTAAGGTAGCAAATTTATCAGAAGTATCTAAAATAATCGATTTTTTAGTTTTTATAACTACATACGTTTCAAAATAACTTTATGTTTCGATGAAATTAATGAAGAACTTTCATAGGAAACCCTAAAGGGAATAGGATTAACAGGAATTCAGTCAATTACCTCACATATTTTTTACATATCTTAAAAGAAAACTATCAGTAGTAGAGGTAATTTTTCTCAATACTATTATTTGATTGGATTTGTTGTCGTTCAGACTGCATTGAAAGAAATTCTGTTATAACAATCTGAAAATGAAATTGATGCATTTCACTATATTTGTGATCATCGTTAATGCGAGATCCTGATTTCCTATTAATTATGCTAACATTTTAAACAAATTAATCAATTGTGAATAAATCGACTCGTCATTATTTTTTAAATGATCATATGCAGTATATACGTAATTTGTTACGGAATTAAATCATAGAATTCGTGCCAGGAGCGATAAATAGAAACACTAACACAAAAATTGTGTTTATCTTGACATTTATAAATCGGTTAACTTTTTCATGAATTATAGATGGATTCCAACATTTACTCCTCCATATAAATCATCAACATAGAAAATGTTATGATTATTGGCTGCAAGAATAATTGTGACATTTTGCCCGTATGAAATAAAAGCAATAGTTTTTACTTTAACATTAGTTTGGTATGCCATTTATTCATATGAAGAGGAAAAGGATGTATTTATACGAATGTGGTTTGTATATAAAATATTAACTGGGTAAACGTGATACACCAGTTTCCTTCCATAATGGCCGTTTTCTGATGATAATATTCAAATATTCTGATGCTGTATTTTTGAGTACGTCGATATATATATTGATTCAACCTTTTGGATTGTGAAAATTTTCAGTACGATTTCAGAGTGGAATATTTCTGTCGTTTACTGAGATTAGATTTCACATAACAGACAAGAATCTCAAATTTACTTTGTAATAAATTCAATACCAGAACATTTGAATGTCATTTTACGAAAGTCGGATTTTATGACGGAGAAGGGTGTATTCTATCAACAAATTCGATTTTGTGGCTTCTTAATGTGACCATTTATCTGTCATTTTGTTAAAAATAGGGTGAATTTTTAGTATAATATCAAATGTCTTTGACTACGGACTTAACCTATTTCTTTTATCTAACATATCATGTGTAATAAAAATACTTATAGCATAGGGTTTAAATTTCCTCGTATCTTTAAATTTGTCAAATATATAGTAAATAATCTACCTTGAAAGAATCGAATTGGTCCATATTCAGCTATTCTGACTATGTGAAATGATTTAGAACGATATTTAAAATCAACAACATGTTAATGGATAAAAGATCAGGTAATAAAAAAATATATTATTGCCTATCTAAAGGGAAAATTCTGTCGTGTTTCTGGCTAGTAAGAATTAGTCTTGATTTTTTGACATATTAAATGATGATTAACTGATATTGTTTTTACTAAATGATGAATTTCTAATGACCAGACATTAGATTAAACTCAGTTCAAAATATGATGATTCACATAAATGACGAACATTACATTTTTTGAAAAGACACTTCTGTATTAAAAAAAAACTTAGTTCAGCTGGTCTTATCAGATACAACCCGAGATAAGTATTCATCACTTTAGACATCGATTGCGAAAAAGACAGATCGTTTGTGTCACAGTAGAAAGATTAAAATAAATGCTTGAATGTATATTTCTTAACCGATTCAATGATAGAGCGTCTTCGAGAATATTGCTGCACCTATTATATATCTGTTGATTGTTCACGAATTAGAGACCTATGAATTACGAAAATAGTTCAAATTAAGTAATTATAAAAATTATTCTTCAAAGAAATGTAAATGCATAGAGCTCGCATTTTAATATTAATGTGATCAAAAGATAGCTACCAATCTGAAATTGCTTTTTAGCAATTTGAAAACTCTACATATTTTAGCGCGAATCGATCGACACATTGTTTTATCTGTGACATACACCATAGTTAATAGAATTTCAAACGCTTGCTTTACAGAACTTATTTTGATGAAATATTTTCGGTTAAAATGACAAAGATTTTTTAAATCTTTGAGATGTAGGAATTACGTGTAAGTTGATATAAGACATTACCGGCTGGTTATGTAAATCATTTTATAAAATGATATGTAATATCAATGACAAAAATCAATATTTGTTTAAATGCACAAATTTTGAATCGCCTTAATATGCAATACAAAAATGTAATGACGCGGGATGATTAGCGACAAAAAACAAAAACTGATTTGATAACATACCAATTTTATGTCGATTATTTTGAACTGTAACCTGTTTCTCGATATTTAGGTATTTATTATGTGCATGTGTCACGGCAAACATCATGAAACACACCATAATATCTGAAATTGCAAAATAACATGGCGCAAACCCTATAAACAAATCTACAATACTATATATTCAATGACGTCACTACGAATTTTTTATTACTATATATGAAGATACTTCGAAAAAATTCAAATGAATATCTATATGGACAATCGAAACGTATTTATCATTTGTTTTTGAAATTGAAACTGGAGTAATAGATACATATATATTCATAAGAATTTATGTCGATTCAGAGCAGCAACCTAAAATTTATGACTGTTCAGGCAAAAATCAGTGGATAGTTTTACATGTAAAGGTTCTCAAACAGTTGAATTTTTCATGTTTGGACAACTGATAACTTATTCTATCTTAGTAAATTGATTTGAATTGTTTTCAATCAAATGATACAGGTTTATGAATGATTAAATCAATGAATCAAAGTTTTCATGTCAAATATGCAATTATACTGCAAATACAAAAACATATTTTCATCATTAATACGTACGGTTTGAGTTACAATAAATGTTGGTGGATGATTGGGAGGGATAGTGTTAACTTATATTTAGGTTTATTTGTAACCAAGCAAAATATTCAATGTATCTCTTCGATGGACACTCATTATAAACCTCCAAATTTCCAAAAAATATTATTTAAAACTTTGAATATTGGATTTAACGCAATAGTTAAGTGCAACCGTTATTAAAAGTCTAATTCGGCCACGTAATTTCTCAATATTTCTAATTTAGTATTTGTAAAAGACATAATCGTCTTTTTAAATCTCCAGAATTTGATAAACAGCATCTTGTGTTGATAAAATATACAATATTGATAATTCACGTAAATATGATACAAATAAACACATTGTGGTTAAAATTAACTTCTATATTCAGTTTATTTACCTCTAATATAACCAAAGCTTACGAATATATACATTAGATAATCTTTTTAATATTCAAATATATCCAAAGGATACCAACAAACCAGTTACAATTTTATTTGATTCGTGTAAGATCGGATTTTTTTCTAACAAAATCATTTTGTTCCTGATCTAGTATCACAAAATGATCATAAAAATGTGTCGACACAATATTAAAATGATCACATTTCGATCATAAACGACAATATAAGGTATATTGGTAAAATTATCTATATTTTCTGACTATTACCAGATTAATCTTGCTAATTGGGTATATTTCTAAAAATGGTTTATCTACATATTCGGAATAAGATGGAAGGATTCTACACCCTTCACTCAAGGTAATGCCATATTTAATATACACAGTGTGACCCCACTTGATAAATATTTTGAACATATCCAAACAGCAGAAGGATACTCCAAAATTGGCAAATGGAAAGGTATATTTATACTGATTTCAGAGGCATGAAAATCACTATCTTGAGGCAGCTAAAATAGCAGAATCCAATCTCAGAGATTATGGGAGAGCTTTCGCATGTTATTTGAAATCTGGAGAATGTTATCGTGGAACTTTGTCTGATCAAGCATACTTCAGTTTTCGTAAGTTTATCGATGCTTGTGTCCAAGATGTGATTTTTAAATTTATGTAGGGTTCGATCAGAATCGCCATAAATCAGTCGGCCAGATGTGGATACATCTACCAAAAAGAATTTAGGCACGGAAGACGAAGCGAAGAATTTTACGATTTGGCGGATTATTTAAGAAGTCAAAACCTGATAGAACACACTTGCCAATTCCCAAGTGTTTACATGAATGCTTTTGTTCAAGAAATTTCAAATGGATTGAATGGAAATGTTCAAGTATCTTTCAAAATTAGCAGATCATCCCAAATATACTGTTCGTTCAATCGCACCTCAGAGGCGAATCCTGGTATTCATAAATTTTTATATCCAGAAATATGTAGGAAATGCGTCCATTTTTGCGAAATACTTTCTCAATTTATTAATGGTGGCTTGAGTCTGGACAAAAAGTATTAAAATGGTTATTATACCAGGTGTATAATCGACTGGGTTAAAGAAAACTACCAAAGGTTGAAAGATGAAGTGTGGCAAGCCGTCGCTCATCTAGAGGAATCGACCTTAACATGCACGAATTTTGCGCCGAAAAAAAGAACACACTCTTCAAGCTTGGTAGATATGGATAGATTGATAACCAAGCTCTAAATTTTGAAAAAAATACATATAAATTCTAATCATAATAATGTTATATTTATGATAAAATCGTTGAATTCATTTATTGTCGGTTTCTCCCATTTTAAAAAGAATTGGTCATCTATTTTTGATATTTTTGAGCTTAGGCAATGACAATATACCAACATTCTAATCCTTTAATTTAAGGACATATAATAATGATGATGATATATTCAAAACCTATTGAGCTATGAAATTGAATCATAAATCTGGTTTAAATGTAAAAGCGCACAATTTTTTAACAAAAAATAATGTTCATTACTTAATCTAAAAGAAAAAATATACATGCTTTGATAAAAGATTTCTCTTTTTTGGAAAAAATTTAATGCACGTTTTCATACTCGTCATTTAAAATGACGCGTGCGCAATATATTGCACAACTCATCATATATTATGAACAATATTTTAAGTTTCTAATGCATGATTTTCAGGTAAACATTTAAATACGTCTTTTAAGTCGATTAGAATACATATCACAATAAGTAAGTATTTGAATGATAAGATAACTATTGTTTATACATCTCATGAATTTTGCGAAGTTTCAGGTACTTTGATTCTGTTATTTTTTTACATTGAACAGCCATTTACAGTAATATAAGAATCTTAGTGAAATGAAATTCTGAATAAAACTCATAAAATTTATCTTCGTTGCGGATTGATAAATAATTCAGGATGTGATTTTTCAGATATAATTGTTGGGTTTTGTATCTAGAAATTGATAAATATATCAAGATTTTTAATTATTAACAGTCTTTGATCAATCTTTTTAATAATCATTAAAGTAATCATGTGTCTTTTTCGATAATATTATCCTGTTAAAATATTAGTGGTAGAATTTATGTTCAAAAATCACGTGATAGATCAATCCTGTTGCAAGACCGGTAGATCGGTAGTTTTTGTCCGTTAAAATCGATTTTTTAGTACTGGTGGTTACTAATGATTAACAAAATTATGGATAAATGCATATCTGCATCAAATCGTTTTTCGAACATGATTACATGGATCTATGTCCTCTTTAGTTAAAATTTAAAGATTCGCAATCTGGGTAGTCGTGAATTATTGTAACTAGAATTAGTTACGAAAAATAACGATAAGTATTTCGATAAGTAATGAATAAACTATTTTATACAAAAAATTATTATGTTTATCGAATTATGAAGGTTCAAATAACATTGAGACAAGTTCACGCACAATGAATCTAGAATTGCGTATTATAATAATGTTAAAAAGATGAATATTGTGTTTCTCTTCATCAATTATTTGAACTGCATCTTACCTGAAATATAAAAGGTGACTTATTTACTGTCAAAACATCTCATTACCTTCATTGCGTGTATCATGATGATTGAATTTAACAATATATTCAGTTAATTTATTTAAAATTATCATTTACAGTTCTGCAGGTTGTCAATTTCCATCTTTTTAACTGATATATAATGAAAGAATGATCATAAGGATTTTTAAAAATAAATTTATTGCGTTTTATGACAGAAAATTAAACTATAATAAGTACCATAATGTAACATGTTCAAAATTATAACCCCTATAAACAACAACGAATTCATGTTAAGACATTTTTGAATTAAAAAACTTTTCGTCTAGGTACACATTGAGTGATTATGCTTACAAACTAAACTTAATATGAAAATTTACTTTTTTATAAGGATATCCATTTCGTTAGTATAACCTCGATTTGCTGAATAATCACTGACAATCTTCAACCTTTATCATATATAACATTATCGGTCACATTATATTTTGCATCAAGTGAATGAACTTTTATTAATTGAAATATTGTCTGCATATAAAGAAAGAATTCGTTAATTTAAAACGTCTTTAATTGCCTTGATTTGTTTACGTACCACAAAAAGAATTGGAGTATTTAACTTTGAGTCGTATTATGAAAGATTATACTATCTAAGCATCAAAAAAGTATTATCCTATTTTAAAAGTTAATGATTATCAAAAATGGATATTTGGTGTTGAAATAGCGTCTAATTCTGCCAATAGAAATATGTTAAAACGTATTACATCATGTAAATATTACGCATCATATGTCCAAGTTTCTAATCATGTATAAATATTACAGTGCATCGCAATCTATTTCGAAATCATTGCAATCATCATCAAGAAAGGGCAGCAAAACCGTTTATTAAAATGTTTTGTTAATTTGTTGAATTGAATGTTCTTTTTATAAAAATAATTCATCTGCTTGAAAAATAGAGATGCCTTCAATTTAGAAAAAGATTGCTAAGGTGCCGATCATCCCCGAAATACAGTGAAAAGAGCTATAATATCAAAACATAATATTTTTAAGAAATAATTATGCATGAAAGAGATACGATAAAGGAAACATAAAGGTTTTGGAGATTAATGCTATTATCTTAAACATTTTTTAATGTGCAAGCAAATCATTTGTCTAATAATGAAGCCCATTTTTGATATGAGACAAGAATTAGAGAGACGATTTGTTTTATCTTAATAATTCTCAAATACACCCAATAATCTCTTGATCAAACTTGTTTAGAATGTATTTTTGGATGAAAATATTTAAATCAAAAACACGATGTTTGGAGGAATACGAAACATTATAATATACGAATATATAAGATTAATCAGCAAACACTGATCGAGGTACAGATTGATAGACAATCAATTATAGTTAATGATTTCGTTAGAAACTCAATTTTAGGTATTCAGATAGATTGATGTAATGTCTGAATGAATTAAAAGATCTAAAACCTCGCCTTTTTTGATATTTAGCATTCCAATTTAAAGGCCGTAAATCTCAAGAATGAGATATTTGAAAACCACTTAATAATACATATATCTTCTTTATAAAGTTAACGTTTTATTTTCCTCTCATTGAATGTAGGTTTTAAAGTGTAATGGGCTTTTAATAAAATTACATTTTGATCATCAACCTTTACAGAATTTTCGGCACGAACCGCGCACATCATCAAAAATCGCACACAAAATTTATTATTTAATTTATGGCTAGTAAAAAAATGACATATACGTTATAATTTTAGTTCATTCTCATAATGTTTGGGCATCTAAGAATTTTATTAGATTAAAAGGGTTAACGAGATATCGAATGAGACGTTGGCGAGTTATGATGAAAACCCTGTATATCCATAAAATTATAAAAATAGTTTTAATTTAAAAGATTATTTTTGATATTTATCTACTATTCTCTAACTTATGATGATACAAAAACTTTTATGTCCTATTACACTGCTATAAAATATAGTTTAAACATAATATTCAAAATGAATATAAAGATATCGTGGTAAGTATATAGAAACCTTTGAAAAATTTGGTAGACGATAAAATATTGATTGAATGTAATAGAAAAACACTGAAATAAGCTCTAAAATGTATACTCTTTCCAATAGCTTTAATATCCCTGCAATAAAATATCATAGATTATTCTAGTGAAAAATATTGTATTGTTTGTTTAACTTTAATTGTTTAAAGTAATTTATGATAGAAAATCGATGAGAAGTTTTAATAAATCTATAACCAATTTCTAAAGCTCAATATAGCGAAGTTGATATAATACAAAGATATCGACTAAAGTATTATGACCAAGATATCAATACATTAAAAGTATCAAAAACCTTAAATTTATTTTTTTAATTCAAATAAAAACAATTCTAGCATCCGAGAAAATTCGAGGTTGCGTGCATGTAATATGTAGCATAATTATATTGAGTTATTTGTACCATTTAGGCGGTAAAATCTGTTTATATTTATTAAAATTTTTTTATTTTATTAAAAACTGAAAAATGGCGTCAATTACTTTAGTTCGATAAGTATATTCATAATTATTTTGAATGGATTCATACCCTATCAAAAATTTTAACAACTATAATTTGGATTATTATCTTATTTCGTTAATATTAAACAAGAATATTAGATCCCATCACTGTAAACTCTTACCCAACAGATTCCATTTTATTTGATAGTCTATTTTAAGATTCCGTATAAATGTAACATACGGGCCAATAATATATTAATCAATCGCGATTTATCTTTAAGTTAACAGAATTGTGATTATAATAGAACGGGTGATAATTTTCCAGATTAATCAATACACTCTGATGTATGTTCATTAGTTTGATAGTTCTTCCAAAATTCATAATCAATTCGATAGTCAATGTTTTTTAAATGATGAAAGTGATTAAAACAGTCAAATATTCTTTATGCGCATTATATTTTTTTACGTTGGGGAAATTTATTTAATTTAGGATTTATGATAAGTCTACTGTGAGTACAAACGTGTCCCGGATCGTTACTTCACAGCGAATGGATGCCGATTTAGTAACTTAGCTCAAGTGGGCAGAGTAATGGGGGGGGGGCGAAAGTTTAGCACGAGCGAGCCTTGCACTACCTGACTGCGCGCAGAAGGGTCCCTCCCTGAAGTTCTTTTTTTTAAGTACGTAGACAACGTCGCATTCGCCTTCGACGTAAAATTTGTGCAAAGATGCACAGGTGCAGGTTTGCATTCCCCCAACGACCGTTATCAAAACAAATGATTTATGATAACATAATATGGTTTGTAGCTATGCTTAATAGAAATTTGAAAACTATAAATAGGTATCTTAATGACTGATGGTTTAATCAATATTGTTTGGATACGAGTCAGGCCGTTCCTTCAGTATGATCATTTGCAAAAACCAAGCTATATTAATGATGAAATTTATTCTTGGTTGGTATGAATGGATTCAAATCATTTCACACTTGTTGCGGTTAGTTTCAATCATAAAATAATCACCTTAACAAATTCAAATCAACAAAACAATGCCATGGTTTCTGAGTTGTTGAGTGATGAAACAAAGAATTTATGGTTTAATGATTTTAAATCACTTCTAAAACTGAATTATAAAACTGGTTCTCGTACTTAACATTCACATAGTTAATGGTTTTAATCGGTCTATTTACCTCATCGTTTATTGACAAAATTAATTGTTATAATTTTATTAATTAGCTAACAAACAATCAATTGAACATTGACAAAAAGTCATATAAATCGGACGATATATGGTTTCGTGCATCATCAATCAGCAGAGATGGACTTTTTTGAATCATTACAATTATTTTAATTGGATTGTTACCATTTATATAATCAAAAATGTTAAGTAATTATATGAGCAATATTTTTATTGGGCTATGTTCTACCTGTTGTTTTTATTCATAAGTATCCCGCGATATCATTGCTTTGTCGTATCACCACGTGGCATTAAAGTATGTTATAAAATCGTTTGATGTCATTGATATTAGATGAATATTGATAGATTAGTGATCATTGGGTTAAGATTTCACAAGTTCAACATTATTTTTCCTCAATTTTTGCACTTGCGAATCGAGCGTTATTACCGTGATATAAAAAGCCATGAACTTGTTCTTTTCACCAACCTCAATATTAGAAAATTTGAATCAGATATATTTCGGATGTATTCAAAAGGTTTTTTTAAATTTTGAACGAGAATATACGATCAAGCATGTCAATATGTTGCCCCTACTTCGATTAAATTTCAGAGAATATTCCTGTGAATTGAATGGATCAGTATGATATTTATTAATCTAAGTGGTTCATTTTGTCAGAATACTCTTACAAAGATATAAATATCGAAAGGTATTTCCGCAAGCTTGTTCCTTATGGTCAAAAATCACAAATACAAATATATGAGAACGTAATTCATACGAGGAGTGAAGATTGTAAATCCAATTCTTCAAGTTTGATGCATGTATATATAGGTCTTGTCGAAAAGCCATTTTGAATATGCTCAAACTTTCCTTTAAAAATTTTCGAAGAGCACATTTTATACTATTAGTAGAATAAAATATATAATGATCTTGAGACAACGATTTTCTTAGCAGGCATAGGATTGAATGATGAAATCGATTTCAATTAATATGTATTTCCTGATTAGATTACACTAATTACATCCCGCCAAATCTCACTCTTCTCAGTCCTTGTTCCTATACTTCTTTACATACTAATACATGAGTTATTTACTTTTGGAGAATTTATGTCATAAAAAAGTCACGAGGTAAAAAAACTGTATTTTTTCACCGCATTCTTTACCAAATGAACATGGTTTAATGGATTTGCAATTTGTCAATCACGCGCTTGCGCTAAAGATGTAGAAGTCGAAATGTGCTTTTATCAAGGCTTTATCAGATTCGAACGTCGGAACCTTGATTAAGATTTTCTACTAACAGGAATCCAGATTAAACCAATTTTCGAGCATTTATGAGTGAATTTCTGTGAATTATATACAGGGGTTTTCGCTCCAATTGGTATTTTTTGGTTCGAATTGGTTAATTTGAATCAGACAAATTTTTCGTAATATAATATTATAGATATATTGGAGAATGAGTGACATTGTGACGGTGGAACCTGATGTCCGACAAGAAGAGATATTTACTGCATGTGACTCCGTGGGACCTGACGATAACACTCAGGCGACCCACAATTCTTAAGATTAGATATTCCTTTTTGAATGATCACCTGCATTAGTTACAACACAATACAACAACAAAAATTTCTATCGTCGCAATTTTAGAAAATATAGAAAATCTCAATCATATTTTGAGGGGAGTTTTGTTTTTGACAATCGACCTAGTCTAGAGGGCGGTCAGTTGATCGGTAGTGATATTCGTACTGAAAAATACTGTAGTTTCCTTCAAATTGGTATTTATTGGATCCAAATTTGGGCATTTCAGAGCTTTTGAAGCGATTTTCGATTATATTCGTTATTTTTTCGTTTCACTTTATGTTTTTAATCTACTTATATTTTGTATTACATTTTCATGAATCTATTTGAGATGGATTGTCACAATAACAACACACAAATTTATATCAACGCAATTTCAGAAAATAAAAAATAAATATAAATCATGATATGGTTCGTGTAGTTTTATCAATTGAATTAACGCAGATTGACCTTCGGTTGATCGTGCGCGATGTTCTCAGCATAATATAATAGACAATTAATCCGTATTTTTGTGACTATTTTAAAAAATTGTACCACAAATTTTAGTCTCGTTCAATTGAATCGAAATAAAACGATTTTAATCACCAATCATGTATTAGATCTCTTCGTTTTTTACTTATATTTCTGTATGAAGACCGCGTGCAATCAACTCAATAACCATCAGGTTTAAAATGATTGTTACGAAGAAACTAATGTCTTATCTTAATTAAGATTGTTACTTGATTTTCTGAAATTACTTTGGTAGATATGTTTCTATTGTGTTAATCCATCTTAAATAATTAGAAAAACCAAATTAAAACAAAATAAATACCAATTTGAGGGTAAAATACACCGTAAAATATTGCAATGTATGGATTTGAAAATGTTATTAAACATAAAAAGATCAATGAACAATTCGTGATCAGCTAATCAATTTCGGCATAATTGTTGTTACAAATCCATTGGCATATTTAATTATTTATGTAAGTTGGATCAAAAATGAGAAATGATTTTAGAAGCCACTATTCTATAAACAGTTATATTAGCGGTTAAAATGGCATGGTGTGTAATTTGAGATCAAATAAAAGGATCTTTATTCTAAGCGGTTGGCAGCTCACAAGCTGATCGAAAGTGTGATCAGATTTATAGTATAAAGTCTAGTTAAACACAAGATTTGATGACTAATATTCACCGTTTCATTAATAAATCGACTTTATGATGTTATGTACTAATTAACTAAAACCAGCGATCGCATTCTAATTTTCTTATCCACTCATATTCGAGAATTAATTGATGAAAAAAAATCTTTTATAATTCCATTCTTACACAAAGACATTGTGTGTTATCCAGGATATTGTATCTCAGCCAATTCCATGTGTCTTGATAATATTGATATATGCCAGTATTTCACGATTTTCTGATTCTTTTGAGAGATTTGCTCTTTGGTGTTTTAAAAAAATTATATGGTCTGTAAAAACTCTGAACCCATATTTTCTGATTATCCATCAATGAAGCATATATGAATTTCTGATACTGATAAGTGTTTTACAATGACCATTAAGATCTATCATCATTTAATTGGTCCTTTCTGTAGATTTATCACCATAACCTCTCATAAAATCCACCAATATAACAGATTTCACGATATTTTTATTTGCCTCCATTTATTCATTAACCATCATAATACGATTTGAGACTCATATTTGTTGATCTTATTTGATATACAACCAGATTGGTCAAAATACTTTATTTATATTCAAGAAATGCGGACATTAAACTACTGATTGATTTAAAGACGCTTTTTTGGGTTTCTCTGATAGGTAATTCTTGACAAACTAAAAAATGCATTGGTGAATAGATTTATATAACAGAACTTTTTTTCTCACAACACCAAATTCCTTTCGGTTGAGCGCAATCTGAGAATCCTTAGTATCCTCTTCTTGTGGAAAAGATTGTTTCATACTTGAATGACAACCCCTAGAATTTGTTTAGCCAAATATTATTCAATTTTTTGACATTAAAATTAGTGATAATGATAACATTAATACGAGTTTGAGTTAATTTAATTTATTCCAAATAAATATATCTGAATTCCGTTTATTAAGAGTTGCTTTGTGTAAGTCAAAGTTTTCCAGCTTTCATGCGAAATTCTTCTCAATATCCATATTTCCCAAATGAAGATATTTGCATAATCTCAAATGTATGAGTATTCTCTGCCAAACTAGAACCCTATTCTGTCAGATGTTCGGCTTTCCAGGGATGACAATCTAAGGTTTCCACTTTGTTTTTTTATACAAATTAAATAATAAATTGTTGATGGGATTTTATATATTAGGCAAAATCTAATCATGGTAAACGATTGCGCGTATTAGACTTATCAAACTAACTTCTTATTCTCCTGATTTTCAAAAATTGAATCTCTTAAATTTTAATGTATTTTTTACATTAAAATCAAAGTCAGAACATGCCAATGTCGTGACCGAAAAGTATTACGTTCTTGAACGGGAAATGATGCATTTAATTTCTCCATAAAACACGTCAAATAAATTAAATTGATAACTATATGACCGAGAGAAATCTATCATTTAATCAAAATTTCCAAATATGAAGTAAATAACTTCAGAATGGTATAGCAATGTTAGTCAAATATATTTTAATATCCGCCTGTCTAATCAATCAAATTTACATGACCCATCTATACATGCGCTATTTCATGTTCAAATTGGAAACTTGATGGCCATACACCCGGTTATTGAAATGGTAAAAATTCGGCTAACTTATATCAAATTTAATTCGATTGGAAATTAAGGGTGAAGGCTCTGATCTGATCATATTCTTTTGTTCATTATCATCAAAACTATAACTGGTCTCATCAACAAAGATGTTATGAGAATCTTTTATAGAAACTGTCATGGTATAACAAAAAATTCGTTTAGATAACTTTGCCTCACTGTTCGAACATATGGTTTTTTCAGTCTAGTACTCGATAAATGGTCTTAAGAATAAAACGAATATATCCGAAATAAATGAATCAAACTATTCTTACAATATAAAAAGAGATTGGGCTTTGACCAAGATCATTGTTTTTTAGCTACAAAACATTCTGTTTCATTTGAAATCGAGGTTTCTAAACAAATCTGTTGAGATTAAATATTAAAATAGTTTTATACCCCATTTTTTATGTCTGTTAAGTTCTAGATTCAGAGAATATATGTATAATTGAATTATTTGAACATTTTTATAAATTTGCAACATCATATTTAAATGGATGAAAAAAATTAATGATGCGATAAAGCAGTTTCAAAATGGTCGTTCCAAAACATCTAAATAAAATCGCTTTTATACTTGTTGAGCGGGATTTACACTCATCAATTCTTTCATGGCGTATATTTTCAAATATTTTTATTTGGGATTCTTGCCCGTATGAAAATAGTTTGCGCATACATCTTTCTATCTTTGTGTCCCCAAACGAGTATTCAGTCAATATGGTTTGCTAAAATGAATAAACATGGTACTAAGCCATCTAATTCACAGACGTACTCTCTCAAAACCAGAGGAAGGAGAGGCAACATATTGACTTTTTTTATTCTAAAATCTTATTTTAAATTGAATATAACTGTATAAATACAACTGGAATGAATAAGATTTCAATTTCTTCAGATGTAGGTCAATGAACATAAATTGACTTCCGGGTAATAGGGTTGTGGTCTCGTGGTCAACTTCAAGGGCTGATACTTCAGTAGTGTTATAAAAAACATCTTCTAAAGTAAAATTCAACCGAAATTTCTGAATCATAAATCAAATTACTGTCCAGGAAGGATCATAAAATATATGTGCAGTTATTGGTGAAAAAGGAAATGTTTTGGGACAATAAATTCGCCATCCCGTGAGTGTGGATTCGAATATATGGCCTCCAGCGCTGTTATTTGATGGTTTAAACACTTGTATTCTCATAATAATCAATTTTGATATTGAGTCCCTGGCTTTTTCGATCGCTTCATATCTGATTATGAATTTTCGACTCAGAAACTTGTTAGACAAGTGTTACCAGTAAAACCAAACATATAGGTTTATCTTTGGGAACGATATCCCATATAATTTTAGATGGATTGGCTTCGTCTGCCTTCGTAGGTAACGCCTAATACCAAAAGTCTATACTTTTAATTTGTTCTTCGTGAACAATACAAATAAGGCTGCTACTCGGAAATGATCGTCTATAATATGAAGTTGGTTTTCTGTATTTGGCCATAAGAAGAAACTGTATTTTGTAAAATACCTGGTATATTCAAGAAGACTCAAATATACTTCATATTCCTAAATATACGATCGAGTTTACGATATAAATTTGGGGGTCGTCGGAATGACTGATTTCCATCGTCGGATTACATTTGAATGAATGATGCATCAAGTCAAAGTGGGAATATTTTACATGTACAATGTCGTTTGTTTGTAAATTTCGGTAAATGTATTTGATTTTAAGGTTCAAAAAAGGGGGCAAGTTAGAAAAGTAATCTTGAAATCGGAAACCGACGTAAATGATTCTTTCGGTATTTATCTAGTATCAATATACATCAACCGATTTGTAGCATGTTTTGATTGTATTAATTGACGTGTTGAGTCCAAAAATGTGTGGAATGCCTATAAACCAAAAAATGAAAACGAACATCGTTTTAGCCAGATAAAGACGAATAATTAGTAAACGATTTTCTAATGATAATGACTTGATTGAAATCAATTACCTGTTAGGAAAACAATTTTTTGTTTTTATGAATGAATATTACCGAAATCGAAGATCATCGAATTGAAGAATTGTTCCTGAATTTAGTTCTGTTTTAAAATTTCAATATACCAAATTAACCCCATTGCATCAATATTATCGAGTTTAAATACTAAATTAGAGTAATCGAACATTACAAAATCAATCAAGGTAATGAATCTAAACAACCTGATTTTATAAGATTTCGACAAACAGATTAAAAAGCAGACAGATTCATTCCTTTTTATTAACTATGATGTTTCAAACGAAGTTTTAAGATTTTTTTAACTTCTTTTAAATTGATAATTTTTAGATTGAATGAGATCTGATTCTGTGAATTTTCATTATTATAAATCTGACCACCCATATTCCATTTTTGGTTACCGTTTTTTGAGGTATATAGAGCGCCGATGAATATAAACCTCGCCTGCTAAATTTTCAATAAAATTGTATATTGTACATATATTAGCAACAGGATATAAAATCATGGGCGAAACAAGTGTTTTTTATTGAGGAAATAACGATAAACGGTACAAATTCATATATTATCTGTGTCGTCATATATACCTCATGGTTGTAATTTTTAAAAAAATTGCGCCCTATAGTCGTGAAAGTATGGTATATAAAATAATATTCAAATTCTAAAAATCAAATCTCGCGTTAAAAATCTTTTTACCTATCGACAATAGGTATCGATCATATTTTAGGTCGTTTCGCCATCATTGTCGTTTAGGTTATTATATCTAATTTATTCAATAGGTCTGCATTAAAACTTTCATAACACCAATGGATTCTAAATTTTTGGATTAAAAACTAATATTACGCATGCTCTGTTCAACAATATCGTGTCACTCAAGTTATCGACTTGTTTTAAGAAATAAGGAATTAGGTGTAAAATTATTTTGTCCTCGAATAGATAACAAATTCTCAAGTTCAAAAACTAATGATGTGACGTGTGCGTTTCGTGAATTCACACAATGAAATTTTGTCTAGATATAAATCTTGATATAACGTTAAGGATGATTGCAACGCGTTTTCATACACAAGAGACATAGATCTCTGCAGACGATTTTCTACTTTGTTAAAAGATACTTGAATAATCTGAGACGAGGTTAGTTATATCTGATAATATTTTGTGGTTCATCAATTCTGATACTTCGTAGAAATTTTAAATCATGCAAAAGCCCTTACCATTTAAGAAATGATATATTTAGTCCGCAGCCTGAAAATGAATGAATATAACATAAATATAAGTGGGACGAATAGGCTATATTTTTATTATATTATCTGCGTCACGAGTATAGAATTATATTTGATGAAAACAGTCAATCATTTAGTCAACATACAGTTGAATTAGTAGAGAGAATAATAAGACTCAAAGCTAGTGTTTGCATAATTTTAGAAATCTGAATGGATAAAAATTGAACAATAACACAGCTTAATTTGAAGTAAAATGTAAGAACGATAGAGAAAAATATCAGCAAACTATGGACTGTGTATCCAGAATGATTGCTCATTTTGAATCAGCCTCCAATAATAAGCTGTTAAAACAGTGAATTTTTTCCTTAAAAATGACATAGCAGATAGCACAATAAAAAAAGAATTTTAAATTATGCAGGCGACCATTAAATTGATAGGATGGCAGGCGTGGGATCTTTGTAAGACCCCATTTACAGAAATGGTGAATATAAAAATATATAGAATTAAATCATAGAAATACAATATATATCAATTTTAAGTAGGGTTGTAACATCAAAAGAAATAGGCCGGTCTTCATTCTGGTCAATTGGCTATAAATATTTCCTAAAATCGAATAAACAAAATCCAAATTATCTTAAATACTGAAAATATGTAGAAAGTGATTACATTAACAAAAATGTTTTTATGACTGTTCCTTAAATTATGACATTTTTTCAACTCTGTATATTCGATCAATTATTGGAACAGTGTTCATTTTACCAGATTTTATCGAAGTACCTAAAGAGCGATATGAATGAATAAAGTTACGGGAAATATTTCCTGCTGAATATCGATCCATGAACAACAATCAAAAGTCTTGAATTGTAATTTACTGTATGATGCTAGCATCGTAAAAACCAGGACGAATAAACAATTCATCCAGCTAACGCATGACCATTTATAGAATATACTAAATGTATCAGACTATAAGAGCATGCGTTATAATTGACTAGATGTATATATACACAAAGAATCGAGGGGTAACGAATAGATGCTTCTTATCATTATTCTTCAATCTAAAAATATACAGATGTATTTGCGTATTGAATGGATGACTAAATTCAAAATAAGTACATTCCAAGCCAACACATTTCCATCTTCTGTTTTCTTGTCATCATGACAAATACATGCAGAATATTTAACCTGATTGTTTCCATAATACTTATGTTTTGAGTCATAGACATGGACAAGACAACATTTAAAATTTTCAACAACAGGTATTAGCGTATTAAATATAATGAGAAATCTATTTTAATCTTTCAGAAGAGGCTAAATCTTCTGATTTTAAAAACGGATGAATTAAAATGCGCAGAATACAATATAATTGATATCTGAAGATATTTTCTGTTTTATTTAAGGATTTTGAGTATAAACCATCGCAATTCTAGGAATCTAGAAAAGGTTTTACAAGGAAATGAACGTATTGTCTGATTGTAATATTCATTGACCCTGTGGGTTTATATCACCGCAAATGAATTATTTTAATGTCTGCACTAAATAGGAATTGTTGCTATTTAATTCTTAAGTCTATTAATTGATTTCAGTGTTACATGTGTACTTTATCTTAATTGATAAAAGATAATTGATTCAACAATTTGGAAAATTGACTTATAGCGTTTCTACCAATGATGTTTTTTTACCAAAATTGGTGGATTTTCCAATCTTTATTTAAACGATACTCCACATCGATTACATAAATCGTACTTTATATTTCGATCAGAAAGGTGCTACTTGCCAAAAGAATCGCAATAGTGCATCAGAAACCGTTTTGAGGGCCATAATTTGGATTTTTGTTGATAGCTACGATATGATGAATTAAAGGTTTCAGGATTTCGTTTATAATGAAACTTCGGAATATTTAGCATAGGATTCCTTTCATAAATCTCTCGGCTCAAAATAAATAAATTTTTCAGCGTTTAGGATATAAACATTTTTAATGATGTTTTGGCTGAGATATCCAAATAAGAATTGAGCGCGTTTTTTACAAAAAAGTCATTTAGTTCCTCGTAGATTGTGTCAAAGAAATCAATAGTAGATTAGTCCTTTTCAACTTACAATCGATAAAATTATGCAAATGCCTGGGTTCATTTAAACTAATTAAAAACGCAATTTTAAAACGTTTTTTAATTTCTGTTTCAAACATTATTTGAAAAAAATTATCGAACACTGAATGTTTTAAGAATTAAATATTTTATTTCATCCAGGATACATTAATGAAGTTCAAAACGTGTGTGGTATTTTACGATGTTGAGCATCTTCAGATTTTCGACAACCAAATATGATCGCACAAATTAGCAGGGAACTTATCAATGACCCACACGAACATACAATACCCAAAATATTCTTTGTGTTCTAAAATACATTATTGTTCGGAACAACTGGAAGATCTACTTCTTCAGTCTGTACAGGACAGGCAGGATCGATTTCATTCGTCTTTACAGAAACAGAGGGATCGATTTCATTGGCGTATGTTCCAACATATTCGTCAAATTTACGTACAAGTTCACTCGATTAAACAGCACTGTAAACATTGATAGTGGTCGGCGTTTTCAAAGGATAATTTTGAGTATACCCGCGAAATAAAATTCTTAAGTCATATATACGATTTTTAAAAGACGGCTTAGTGGCGCCTCGTATTTTAAATTCTATGATAATTGAAGAAAACTCATATTTGGTATTTCTGTGAAGTTTGACTTTATATCCGGTTGAATAGTTCAAGATAGGGTTCGTTTGGTCAGTTGTAATTGAGATTTGACATTCATGAAATTCAATATCATGATCCGAGTCGACGATATCCACGTGTAATTCTGACCAACGACAACCATCGGGAATTATATATTTAAGGAATAATCTCGATCTTTCAATTTTGAATCTATTAAGATGTTCAATATGGAACGTAATCAACCTGATTCATCGAATAAAAATACTCAGAATGAATGTACTGTATGTGTACATCGAAATCGATGATAATATCCCTGTTTCCAATAGATTTGTTTTAACTTTGAATAAGATCTGTTTACTCTGCATATGGCAGTACCAAAAACAATTGAAGGATGTTAACCAGCATCAACTTAAACCCTCTCATTGATTCTGACAATTTTAAGGAAAATTATATCAGTTTTAACGAATATTTTGATCATACAATTTGCACAAAAAAAATGGTAAAAAAGATTAAATAAATGTAATTTGAAACATATGATATCACCAAAATATATCAAAAGATCAGGTGATGCAAATTTCGAATTTTTATATTATTAAAAAGAGATTAAATTGAATATCAATGTTATCATTTAGTTAAATATCATTGAACACGTCAATCGTTCATATACTATAAATCTTCGAAATTATAAAACTATTTATGAGGTCGAATCTCATAAAATTAAATTAATGACTCCTCGACTTTTACCCCCAACTCCATGATAATTATAATTATATCGATTTCAAAAACTCCAACATATAAAATTAAATCGCAGATAATGTTAAAGGATTTGAGTCATTCATGAATTCAAAAAAAAAGCTTCAAATGTGCGTTATGACCAATATTTAGATTATGAATAATCTAGAGAATTTCAACAAATATTTACCAAAAATAGTTTAGAACTTTTTTAAAAATTATAAAATGAACGACCTTAATTTTCTATTATGAATTAAAAATCGCGCTTATTAAATAAGTAGAAAGCGAGCATGCCTTAATTTAAGTAAAGATGGCACTTCGGGTCAAGTATCTTCGTTAACAATTTTTAACACATATGTTAGATGATTTGTGGGTTATTTTGATATTAATACAAACTAAATTAATGCTCCCACCCTTCCTCCTTTTACCCAAGCCCATCCATTCTCATCTTAAAAATCGGGGACTTATATCGGTCGAATTCTGATGTTATTATCACGACGTGTGAGATTTGCTTAGAAAGAAATATTTGTAATTTCCGTAAATTATTTCCATGTCATGATGACCTTTTTACAAATGTAAAAATGATGATAGTCAATACAAACATCAATTATTTTATCATCTAATCATAAATAATCATAAAATAGTAGTATTGTGTAAGGTTTAGAAATACTAAGATAAAAATATTTGAAAAAACTTTCCCCAATATTATAACACGAATTTTAGTTGATTTTGTCCATCAGGTTCATGATATCGAAAATGCTAGTTTCTGGTTTCTTCATTTAATTGATGTTCAGAAATTAGTTAAAGACCATATTACATGAAATTTTACACACGTTTCCGCTTTTAAACACATCATAAACCCACTTATAGATTTAACCAAACATAATTCAACCAATTTCTCAAACATCTTGTCATTTGAGATTAATAGATTTTTAATCAGAATATTTATGCTGAAGGTTCGAAAAGAGTTAAGAACTATACTTTTATTCTATTCGTCCGCGTTCATGCAGATGATAATATCCAGAATCTGATCTACTCAACTTAATATCATTCGAAATATATCTCGTAATCCATGTTTGTGTCATCTGAAAAAGTACAAGGAAACAAAATGAGCACAGATGACCAAATAGATGGAATTTCATTCAATGTGGTTTAAACAAACGCTACCATCAGCTCATAGAAGTGAGTAAAAGTAAGAATTGCCCAAGCTTGTGAATGAATAATCCAAGAGGTTATCACATTGATTCGATCTTGTTTTTTTCAAATTATTTTGAAATATTCTGCATTTTCTTTTTAATGTTCATTCCAAATTAATAGAAAAATGTTTAACTAAAAATTCAGAGCAAAATATGAGCATCTAATAATATATTAATTCTCTCATTGGTTTTTTCAATCTTATCATTCATAAAAGGAGTACATGAATCTTCAACATCAAGAATTTCCAATTAGTAGGTCACAGGTCACATACAGATAAAAATATGCTTCTATGTTTCCGAACTCATTTTTAGTGATTTACAACTGTGCCAACCAATGAAAAAAATGGCTTAATCTACTAAAATCGTAATGTTTAAAATGCTGTGTTCACTTCTTGTACCCTAGAACGTAGAGGTTGACGACTCCTTTTCGACAGGATATAAATTCATTTTTTAAACAAACAGGAATTTATATGATATCTCTGCATGTATACAACAGAAATGAGTGTGGGTTTACATGTACAAGTTTCAGGACATGTGATAGATTTTATGTGAAAAATTTCGTAATTTATCAAAATCATCAAATAGGTGAATGATAAATATCTATCTTATAGGCTTCAGAAATTATCAAATAATCTTTTCGAACAACTCGGAAGTTATGACAAATCAAAATTAATTCTCATGAGCGGAATTTGTAACCCCTTTTTTAGTCAGTTTGCACATTTTATAATCTATCTCAAAATTCTCAAAATCACAATGATTGCAAAGCTTTTGACTAGAATCGACGGTCTTGATCGGAATAATCTAAGCCGAAAAAAATTCATTTATGTATCCAAGTAAAACATCCATGAACATTTATAAACAAGATTGGAAATGTATCAATCATTTAATGAATAATCGGATTTTATTTATGGCAAAACAAGGATCGTTGCTGAAAAATTTTATGCGATTTGGGGTCTGGCAGAGGTTAATTGTGTAAATTGTAGCAGCATAACTTGAAAAGTATTGCTTGAAATATATGAAAAAGGGGAAAGGTTTCGAACCTATATATCTGGAGCTTAGAGACTTGGTAACTATAGACATATTTGAATAATTATTTGATACTTTAACATTCAACCGTCTATTCATACGATCATCAGATATGAAATTTAAAAACAAGTCGATATTGAATTATTTAACTATTTTTATTGTTCTAATTTAATTAGGTTATCAAGTATTAATCTGACGAGAATTTTTACCTGTCTATGAATATCTGATCCCATTCTCCCCCCCCCCCCTCTAGCACCCAGCCGCTTTTCACTCATCTGTTTTCATTCTTTTAAGTTTATAGAATCAATAAAATATAGAAGTTTCTATATTTTATGTAAATCCAATAACAATTCAAACATGTTAATGGATTAATAAATAAGTCATGATCACTAAATTGATGTTTTATGTATCATGACATGGTTTCTTTTTCATATAATCTATCTCTTTAAATTCATTTCAAAAGAACTTTTACATTAATCTTTATTGATTGATCGAACTCTAGTTTTTGCGAATTTAAACCAGATTTATTTTTGTTGGTTTTTTTAACGGTTTGAATGACTAAAAATGCATTATTGGGATTTCAAAACGAGGAGGTCATGCCCTTATTTTAAACTTCAATAAACTCTAGAAGTAAAATGAAACCAATCTCTACCAATTTGTTTAAATTTGTTTAAAAACGAAGGGTTTAATTACCTTGCTTCATTGTCAAAAATTTATTGTTCGTCCTTTAAAAAGAATGTTATAAGAATTTATGGAGTAATGTTTGTTCCAAACATAGAGAATGATATGGGAGATATTAAAATACGTTCTTCCATTCTTATATATCATAATCAATCAAAACTCAGATGATCAAGATGAATTGACTCGCTATCAAAATAATCATCTATTAAAGTGGGGTAGTTATCTGTATCGCATCTGGTGCCGTATAGTAAAATGGGATAGGATTTCAAGTTATCCGCAGAATCCAATTGCGATTGCAGTTTATCGAGCTAAACCTCAATAGAATGACAAAATGTTTGAACCACTAGACACATCAATATATTACATGTTTCGCTTATCCTTAAAAACTTCATCAGAAATTAATCGAGATAAAAAAATGACAAAAGAAATTTCAAGAAAAACATGCATTAATTACAACATACTTCCAATCATTTTACCTTAAAAAACCCGCAAATATTTCACTTAAAATTAGAGTATTAATGTTGAGAAAATGATCTATACTTTTAGGCTTTTATCATCATTATTTTGAGACGAGTCTGCCGTCACGGACAAGCGATGATCTAAAATTCCTAGACGAAGCCAAATAAATCGATGGTATGGCTGCAGTCCATATACATATCTGCTATTACGCGATATTCAAGACTTGATTGAACTTGTAAAAATTTACAAGACCGATATTCCGAGTCAAATCGAGAAAAGATCAGCTCTCTGTCTCAACA
>JWZT01005647.1:0-11813 GCA_000827895.1 Thelohanellus kitauei | reverse complement strand
CCACTGCATTTTCCAATAATTGAAACCTACGGCTTATATAACGATAGGTTTAATGTATGAATTGTTACCGTTTACCGTGCTTTCTATTCTCAAAACCGTTGGGGTTTCCAAATATTTGTACTCTGCCTCTCATACATTGGCGCAGCATATAATTATACTTAATACATTTTTTTGAAAATTTGGTGGTTCGACTTACATGAGTGAACATTCTATACACTGATAATTACGGTATATAAATACAAGGGGTATAAATCATTTTATTTTGAATTCTTGATTACGAAGATGAAACCTAAACAAAAAGTATATAATGAAATTATTCGAAATAATATCTGCATTCGAATTAATTTATTCGCAAAAAATATCTCCTAAAAATTAAACAATTTAACACGTTGACTGCCAGCTACGAGATTACTCGTAGATTGCGTTATTTGCTAGGACGCCGACTACGAGTTATCTCGGACTGTGTTTACTTGCCATTTTCGCGCCGCTACGCTTAAACTCGTAGCATATCAGTGCTAATATGGATAGATGGCTTCTGAGAAGAGAACATAATATAAAATGATAAAATGAAATAAGCTTTTTAGACCGCAATTCTGAAAATTGCCGTGGCAGTCAACGTGTTATTTAAGATTTTAACCCTTACCATATCCTGATTTTGACTATAATCTAAATAGATACACCAATAATTCAGTAACTCACATATTAAAAATGTATTTGATATTTTGAAAAATTTATTACATTTATCAAACCTATAAATGAGAAAATTTATCTGTAAAATATATTTATATCCTATCAATATAAAACATCCGATATATTTAAAAAAGTATGTATCATACCAAAATGAACCTCAAAAAATCCGTTATTAAATTAATTAGGATATATCACATTTTCATATTATAAAGTATGAATTTAAATACAATGTTCATGTGTATAAATGTTAATAAAATCTGTTACATAGATATACCCAATCAAATTGCATATACTTGTGATGAATGCCCATTTATATCAACAATTAATAATTCCGATTTATTGATATAATAACACATTAGTATTTTCAAAATACAGTTATATGCAAAAATATGTTTTTTCAAATTTAAGAAATAAAAAATGCAAATTTTTAAAATGATTTAATGAGCCAGTCAATATCACAAATCAAAAATTTTGACTGACATTCCTAAATTATTCATGTATGTAATTCACAAAATATTGTAGAATTTTCAACGATAATGCTCTTTTATTTTCATTTTTTGTAGTTTGAAAAATACATCAATAACTTTATTATACTAAACAGTGGTGGCATTTTGAGTACAAAAAGCTTAAAATCTCGTTTACAATAACCATGCGTCAATGAAATACTCCTTCAATTCATTATAAAATATTTTCAATGCGAAACTTGTTACAGTTGAGGACTATACCTCATATTGTTTTTTAATTGTAGAATTTATAAAAACCCATTTTTTCCTAAAGAGGTATTTATAAACGTCAATTATCCAATATTAATGTAGAAATTTTAATGATATATATAATGTATAAAGCAGTGAAATATCTGACTAGACGAGGCGTGTCTAGACAAAATTCAAATTTAGATTATTTTTGTCTTGTTGTTTATGTCTATGTGATGAATTATAGAATTTCGCATAAATCAAATATGCATTGATTCATTCTATTCAAAAAATTTATCTATGGATAAATAATGAATTGGATGTCTCGTATAATGATTAGACAAATCGTAGACATCCACACGTATATAGAAATATATTGTGTAGTTTTTCAGTCTATGTTTTCGCCTGGTATACTGATTCTTGTTTTCATTCTTTCAAAAGTATTATTTTCGTATGTTTAATTCATTTTACCAAGATCTTGTATCAATATATACCATTTTTTGTGAATTATTTGTTTGAATTTCATTTACACGTATTAAAAATTTCCTAATATCGGCTTTGTGCAAATGTAGGTTTTTGAAACAATATAAATATATTAAACTGGAAAATGATCATTATGTTCGTAATTTTTAAACATTACTACCATGTAGGTGCCAGCTCATACATCTAAAAAACAATCCATCAGTAACCATTGATATTTAAACATTTTTTAACCTGAGAATATAATTTCGGTACCAGCAGCCTTTGTTGTTTGAAAGAGCTTGGGGTTAATTTTTAATCTTGATGAGTCTGTCAATATAATGCTGCGCTATCATTTCTATGATTATTAATAAAGTTGCTTTCGAAGTATAATTTGAGGAGATTTTCCCATGATTTGCACGATTTAGGGGTAGACAATGATGCTGTTAATATTTATATTCTAACCCTTTCCTTAACTTTTTTGATTATAATACATAGGTTTTGTGCAGATTTAATCTCTGCGGATTATACGCAGATGTTGCATATATATAAAATACAATTTATTTGAACATTTCGGGGTAGGTTGATGGGATTGTCTCAAATATGGGTGCGCTCTATACGCCAGAATATACGGTAATTCTTCGGGAAAGCGATTTTCTCATTCAAACATCGTGTAAATCATAGTCGACTATAAGTCCGTTTTGAAATTTTACAGATTCTGCATTCTGAACTTCAGTGGCCTAACTGAATACACGTTTCAAATTAAATTTTAAAATTTTGTAAAATAATTAATAAATCCATTATCATAATATTAAATATTGAGATATACTTTGGTTATCATCAATTGTATCGAATAATTTATTTCAATAAAAATATCGATATATTCGTAAATGTAATTTATATCATAATGCATTACATTATCGAAGATATTTTATATTTTAGGTAATTTAAAACTTAGAGAAAAAAATTTAAAGCCTGCATTAAAATAAATTATTTTTATGAATTAAATATATTTATGATTACACTATATTTTCGACAAAACCATTGTACCGACATGTTATTGCCCCCACAAAATCATTATAACCACACCCATATTTCATACAAAGGATGATTTTCAAGAGATTTAATGTATATTTCAACATTAGTAAAGTATTATAGTATCTTATTTGTTTGTTTTTTCAATTTGAATATCCCGAAATTATTGAGACTAATATAATTATAGTTCAATAGATTCGGGTTAAATTCATATATTTTAAGCGAAAAATCCATTTTATGTGCCCCCATTTATATAGTCAAAAGTGCAAATGGCTTAGCATATTGTGTTCGATATCCTAAAGCTGATATCACGCCGCAGAAGCCGGTTAAAAAGCCACCTAACAATACCGCTGATATATTTTAAAAGTGTCAGTTCATGGAATTTCTTAACTTCCGTTGCATTTACTCATGACATGCTTGTACGATCCCACTCCAATAGATCATTCATCCGATATCGTTTAAAATTACGAATAAATACAACTTATATTATTTAATGCATAAAATAAAATATTTCAATTAAATTAAAGAGACATCAGAATCGAATGTAACGTTTTTATACTTTAAATTTAACTGCAAAAAGTCCAAAATTATACATACTTTAGTGATAAAATTTAACATTTAAAGAACATGGACAAAGCTTTCTGTCAGTTATGTCCCAAACTTTATTTGTCCGAAAATATGATTGTCATGACACATACGTGTCGGAACAATGACGTGATACGTATACTAACATTTTGGTTTGTAATATATTGAAATTTACATTATGATATAATTATTTACATGATATATTGTTATAAAAATGTTTTATATTTTTAGATGATGTTTGATATCTATTTCAAAGCTACCTAATGTTCATAAATCTTTTTTTTATCAGTATAAATTCAAAATATATTAAATGTAAATACTCCCTTTTGAACTACATCAGCGATATTTTTATTCTCCGATTTTTTACGACTTTAAACACCTTATTTTAGTTTTATAATCATTATAACACATGTAACTTTTTTTGAGGTCATAAATATTTTCTGAATAGTTTTAATGAGGATATATTCATATAGATTCCAATTTATCTTTATTTTAAATTTAAGTTAGTAAATGCCAAACTAATAATTTATATTATTTTTAGTATGTTTTATTGATAGAAAACTCTGAGCATTATCCTACCATGATATTAAATACAAAAAATATAACGATTCATTTTAAAACACAGTAATACTGGTTTGTAAAAGTAAATTATCTATCAATATTCTACATAATATAAACGTATTGTTCACTTGAGTTACGTTCATCATATTTAAATTAATTATAATAACATTGATTAGCGTATCAAATATTTTTAAAATAAGTGTATTCATATTTTTCTGGTTGTGATATAGATTCTTACATTTAGGTATCACCTCAAATTAAATTTCTTTATCCATTATCCGAGGGTTCAGAGGAAATTATTCAGTATATTAATAATTGAAAACACATAGATCACAGCTATCTCAAAGTACAGATATAAACGCTTCAAATCTAGAAAGGATCAAATATGATGACGAAGATTATACTTTCCCGGTATTTATTTTGATTGATATTTTAAATCAAATAATTTATTTATATTACCCAAGATTAAAAGAATGTTCTGTCCAGTTTAAATACAATATTTTTTCTGAAATGAACATCCATAATTTAAAATTTGATAATCGATTTAATATTATAGTTGATTGTCAACACATATAATAATAAACTTATGTACAAAATATACTGACGGAAAAACGAGGAATGATGGTTGTCAAACGTTGATTTTTTGAATAATTTGTTATTTATGTTTGTTAGATTTTGAGGCTACCAATTAACTTTAGAAAAAATCTATTTTTGTATAATTTTTAGGTATGATCAAGAAAAAATATTCAAAAATATGAATTAAAGTATAACAATATTCTAAATCCTAATTTTTTCATCATATATGATGTGCATTAGAATTAGAATATATCGTTGTTTCCTTAACAATAATATGAACTATTACCTTCAATTTGTCGTTGAAAAAATACATTCGAAGATCTAATACTGTAGAGGATCATACAGTAAGGCTGACATTAACAAATTAGATAGGATTGATTACAGGTTATCTAAGTATTCAATACTTCTACATTGGTGACCCTGAGGAAACATTAACACCGAAACTAATGTAATGGCTTAAAAACTCCATACCATTGGACTTATCAACATGACTTATGATTAACTCAAACAGAACCCATATTCAAAATTCGAAATACATCTGACGACTCGACCAGGAACTATGTTGTTACTTCCCTTGACGAGTAAACACTACTAATCTTCTGTACCTGAGTGGTGTAGTGCCAGAAAAAAAATATATAGCGTTCTTAAAGTTCGTCTTTTGAAGGTGTAGGATTTGAACCTGCGTAGTCGTTTGCCAGATTCTAAAACAATACTGGCTAATTTTACAGACAAAACTCATCGCTTCTGGCTAAGATGAAAGCTTTCACTGGTTGTCATACATCGTATATGCTGTTCGAAGAAATTTTCTTCGACAACTGCCATAAGATATACGGTTTCAGCTGGTCCATGGCAAATTCGGCCATTTGAACGCGTTAGGCGAATGCTTTGATTAGATATGGCAGGCAAGACCTAAAGAATTCTCTGTTGACGTTGTCAAAAACAGCTATATTGATGTTAAGTGTACTTCGAGAGATGAATATTCTAAACGTTACATTAAAACTCCAGTTCCAAACGAAATATGCTATTCTCACAAGAAATTTGGCTCAAATGCACATAAATTTTGCTCATCATGTGCTTTCAGAATGTCTCAATAAAACCGAGAAGTGAATTACCATGCTATCGACTACTCGAGTTGAAATTTCTCTGTAATACTTACAAGAAAAGCCATCTGCTAGATATTAGTTGGTCAACACTTGCGCCGAAATTAGCCTTTTGCCCAAAACATCCAACGATCGTCGCAAAAAACTCGACGAGGCATACGGCAGCGAACGTTTCTAAAATTAAAAGCTATGGAAAGCGAATAATCACGCTCTTTTTCAGCAGAATATGTTTTGGCCATTTTTTATCGCAGTCTTAAAACACGCTATACTTCGAGCTAATTTTATCAGGTCTAACTACTTAATTGTAGACGTAAATGCAAGGAATCTGGTCGAAATGGATACATCCTCATCTTTCAAATGACGTGTGGTAACAAAAATTAGCTCGAAACTGCCATACATAGCTACTACTGGCACAGAATTTTTATGAATCTTGAAAGATTTAAGACAAATTACTGATCTAAACTTCTTTGATATATTGAGTAAACACGGTACAAAGCATCTCATTATCGTCGATAAACTAGCCAAGCATTCGCATGCACGTCGACTTACCGTCAGAAGCATACACTTGCAAAAATATAGTTCGTCAAATGGAACATATGGGAATTGTTCGACGATCAATTTGTTCGTCCTCTTTTCTTCTTCACATGGTCCCTAAGGTAATGATTCAGACAATTTCAATGTCATATGGCGACTATCTTTTACTAAACGACGCGACTGTTTTAGACCGTTATCTGATCCCACGCATTCAGAATTTTTCAGCAACGCTAGTTGGTACTTAAAAATTTCTAAAATTGACCCAAAGTGCGGGTATCATTAAAATACTAATTATGTATCCGATATCGATCGAACAGTGTTAATTGCAACTTTTGGTATTTTTGAGTTCATACGAATGAAATTCTGCATTAAAAATGATCGACAATCCTTCCAACGTATCAACGAAAACGTTTGTCATGATCTAGATTTTGTTTTACTTCAATCTTGATGAAATTCTAGATTTCAGAATTTAACATCCCAAGCAATTAAGTCATATTCTAATGATTTTTGAGATACTATCCAAATCTGGTCTCGGTATTAGCATCGAAAAATGTAAATTCGGCTCTCCTCTATCGATTTTCTCTGTTTAAGGTTAAGGTATTCGTCCAATATCCAAAAAATTTTATCAATCGCGAATGCCCAAAACCATCGGCTACGAGACAATTAATGAAGTTTAGTGATAGGATACGCCATTTTCATTTATTTACTCAAGCATTAACAACTATTATGAAACCTCTCTTTCATTATCTGAAGACCGAAAACCTAAGAGATAATTTGTTCAGGTGACATCAATTCCTCAATTTTCGAAGTAAATATAGCTATCTCGAATGCCACTATCCTGACTTACACTCGCACCGATTCACTACTGGCTTTGATAGTTGACACCTCGATGGTAGCAAAAAGGCAGTATTTGAGCTATATCTTGACGAGAAATGACTGCCTCTTAGCTTCTACAATCGACAAATTAAACCGACAGAGCAGAAAAACAGGGCTTTCGGCTGGGAGTAATTATCTTTATAACTGTCCATTCGTCATTTCAGGCATTTCTTGGATGGACGTTCATTTGGTACCCATATGATGACCATCGTTAACCGGTTTACAAGGTGGCCCGAAGCCATCTAAATATCGAATATTACTTCAATACAATGTGCCCGTCTGCAGATTCTAAATCGATTGCGAGGCTTGGTGTCCCTCTGAAAATTACATCTGATAAAGTGTGTCTGTTTTATCATAAATCTAGTCACAAATAAACGAATTTTTAGGTATGTAAACTTATCGCACTTCAGCATACCATCCGCATGCCAATAGGATAGTTGAACTAATTCAATCTAAACATAGAGGCATCACTCTAGGCTCTATTGAATGGTCCGAACTGGATAGACGAACTAAATTACATAATTTTCGATATAACAACCTATAAGAACAATCCACTATGATGATTTTAAAGTATATTTGGCAGTATTTTATTTTGGACTATGGTAAGCGAATCCTTGAGAATTTGTGATAAGATACACTTGTGAGTTAAACTATGACATTTTTTGGCAGATGCATAATCAAAAAATGGAAATTGTTACACTGGTACCACTGACTAATCATGAAAATGATAAACATACCTTCGTTATCAACAACCTTCACTGATCAAGTCACGTATCTCTGAGGCTCAACGGGTACAGAAAAAGTCTCCAATATCCATATCAAGGACAATTTAGAGTAATTGAGTTTGGTCACAAAGCTTTCAAAATCGATTTACACGGCGGTATTGAAGATCTATCATCAGACCATTTTTAAATTGCATTACATCGACCCTGTGGTTAATTTTGTACCTCCCTCTATCCGTCGACGAGGAGGACCCACAAAATTAAATCAGAAAACAAGATAAGGCACAGCATACAGGGTAACACATCCAACCGTTGCTGATGTTATATAGGGTTCTAAGGGGGAGAAGGGTGTAGTGTAGAGGATCATGCTAGATCATGGAATTAATAAATTGGTAAGGATAGATTATCGCTAATCAAAGTATTCTATACCTCTATAATTTTACTATTTTTTATTATATCAATTATATATTGTTTCGCTAAATGTTTTTTAAACTAAATATAAAATGTATATTGTGTATGGGCAGTTAGGTTATGAATGCCTATACTAGGAAGATTCAAACTGACTTTAAGTCCACTATGATTCGTACGATGTCCGCTCGGGAAATCGCTTCGAGATGAATTGCCACACATTGTTGTCCAGACAGCCACCCTTTTATAAGCAACGCCACCTCAATTTTCAAAAAATGGTATTTTGCACATATATATCTATTCAGAATCTGCAAATATGCCCCAAAGATAAAATCTTTACAAACCTAAATATGTTATTGTCAAAAAAGTTCAGCGAACGGTAAAAATCAATATATGAGTCATCATTGTATGAGCCGAAGTGTTTGAATCTTGGGATAAAGCTGCGGCTCATACCTCGTAAACTAATCTATTAAAAATCATATATAGACAAGCGTAGTGAGTGTATTGATAGACTGTTAGAAGTTTAACATTTAACCATTGCTTCTCAAAACCACTAAGGCTGCCTGTATTTAAGTAATATTCTCAGGCTTAAAATTCTTAGAATTAAAGCTGTTATTAGGGATTGTTTATAAAATGTATGCGCACGCGTCTACGGGTCAATATTGTTAAAAAATAACTAACATAATAATTTATTTTACGTTTAACAGATGTATATTATTTGAATAATTTAAATTTGCACAAACCAGGATATTCCGAAATTCTTAATCACTCAAAATGAAAAATATCAAATAAATTTAAAATACGAATTGGAAATTATTAATAATAGATCTTCGTGACATTGATCTAAGACAAGACATAGACTGAAAATGTCAACAATACGTTTCTATATTTGTCCGGTATTTTTTCATTTGTGTAATTATTAAATGCGACATCCAGTTCATTACTTATCCATCGATAATTTTTTTTAATCAAATGAATCAATGTAGATTAGATATATTTGAAATTATATTCATTTTCATTCGAGACATGAACAAAAATACTTTAAATGAGATTATTGTCTAGACATGGGACGTCGTGTGAGATATTTTCCTGTTGACAAATAGTAAAATCTATTAAACTACGTACCCTTAAAATTTAATTATTGTAGTTTCAATATACCTCTATACTAAAAAAAAGGTATAAATAAATTAGATAAATAAATTTAAATGAGGAATAATGTTGAAATGTACCACGTTTGACATACGAAATAAAATATCCTAGTCGATTTAATGCGTATTTCAAATTCTAAATTGGTATTAATATCGATATTTGAACATATTGGCAGTATATATGTCACTACTTGATTTGTATAATTTAACTTATGATGGTATTTTTAATTTATAATATCAAAAAAAAGGACATTGTCTTTCAAAGCTTATATAATATCGTTATTATAGCCATGAATATTTTAGTTTAGACATACGAATGTTCTGAATTTTGATATTGAATGCCACATCCGACACATTTAGAAAATTCGATTGGGATTTTTTCATTCTTACAATATTAAATTACAGGTTTGTTGAAGATAAATGTATTTTTTAAACATATTTTTATGTGATTTGACGTACTAAATGGAATTGCGAAGTGATTATATAAATGTATATTGATCATATATATTTATAATTGATATTGTATAGTTGTGTAACTTCTTTTAAACATTGCTACACACATAAAAAATGATGTTTAAATGTATTCTTTATAATATGATAATTAATTTATGAATGGGATATGTTTATGATCATTTATACATGATACACGTTCTGGTGAATTAGTTAGATGTGTTTAATTGATAGGACACATATATACAGTGTTTCTATTCATTATGGTGAAAATTCCGATTTCTTTCGCGCAGATCTCCTATTCCATCTTCAATAAAACAAGATACATTGTGCAGATATTTTATGAATATTGAAACCAGAAAAAATTTTAGAAATTAAATTAATATTCAAGCTGTTATTTATTTACGCAGACGATTTTAAGTCTTATCATTGTGTTAATATATACAACACAATCATGAACCTTATCTAATGTATATGAATAATTATTACTGCCGTAATTACACCAGCTTGTTTTTTATTCTCATTCACCCCACTGTATCGTGAATATACATTTTCTTGATCAATTATATACCTCAAAAAAGAATACATACGACAAAAGAATAAGCAACCTTGTGGTAGACTACTGCAATGATACAATGATGGAACTTCTACAAAACATTGAACATTACTTGCATATGTAGAATAAACAAGTTAATTATTTTGTGTTATTTAGCGAAATGGAACATATCCTATTATTCACAAACCAGAGGGCGCTAGTAAAATATTGGCAGCAGCGATGTCATGAAATATATCAAACATACAAATATTGATTAAGTAAAATTGCTCACAAATCTTGAAAATGTTTTAATATCTTAATTTCACGTCTTAATCATCGTCCGAGAATGAAATTCGCCAAAACAAAATTAAAGATGCACATGTTCAATATTCGTTAAGGCAAATATTTTTTTTATCAATAATCACATACACTATATGTTCATTTGAGTCCAAATAAATATCCTAATGAATTTATGATTTTATCGTACAATAAATTAAATCCTACCCACTTATTTTGCTCTTTTATGAACATCAATCTGATAATTAATGACGTTAAATCGAAAAACACAACAAGTTGCATTAACCAACGGTACTTTCTATGCTTTTTACACTGATAATAATTAAATACTGAATTGAGCTATAGATTCCTCAAAATACCAACAGAAGGTATATTATCATACTTAGATATACGAACATTTCTCAAGCAATAAAATTTTAATTTCCTTGGTGAGTCAAGTATCCTTAAACAAAGCATATGTTATGCCATATAATGTATCAGGTTAGCCATAATAATAAAAAAATTAGAAATACATTCGTGGTTTCAGAAATCGTGTCTCTATAATCCACTTCAATTTCTCGATGATCATTGATTTCCGAACATCGAAAATAAAAATTTTTATTATAATGCTTTTTTTGATTTATCTACATTTATTATCTTTAAACCATGTTTCATTGATAATTAATCTAATATTTTTTGAAAACGATTACACATAAATCTCAGTGTGAAGTTGATTAACTACTGAAAAGCAACGATTTACTTTTATTCAAATGATATTATCATTCATTCAATCACATTTTTGAATCAGCTAGACATAAATTGTTGCAACAATCTATATTGTAATGAAAATATTATAATTTAATCAAATATTATGAACGGTGTTCAATTATCTTTTTGATTAGAATCGTCATATATGTAAATTCATGAAATAAAATAATGAATTATATTTCTGACGGGATTTATTCTTGAAAAATACAACTTATTTGATTAGTAGTATAAGTGCTGGACACAACAGGATATAAATATTTAACACTTTAAGGATATTTCGAAATAATTTTTTTTTCAACACAAATATTTCCGCCTTTTTTGAATAGATCATGAGGTAAATTTATGTACAAAGAAATATCGGTATCTTATCAAATCTATTTTAACAATGTTTATCTATA